>JABUQX010108682.1:20000-27500 GCA_015478945.1 Trachelipus rathkii | reverse complement strand
TGAAAACCAAGAAGTATTTGATCTATCAGACCATAATTTAATACAAATATATCTAAGAAACAAAGTAAGAAGGCCTAACTATAAAAAAGGGAGATGGTGCAATATCAAATATTATAGTACAGAACCAGATCTGATGACAAAATATGTACAACACCTAGAAAATAAAATGCAAAATGAAGGAGTGGATACATTGGAAGAGATGAACAAAATCATTAAACAGGCAGCCGATGATACCTTATTAAAAACATATAGAAAGAAAGAGGAAAAAAACGGAAAAAAGATAGAAAGACCTTGGATGACAGAAGAAATAAGAAAGGCGATAAAAAAAAAGAAGAGAAATTAATAGGAAAAGAAGAAATGAGGCAGAAGATCATGCCAAAAATATGCTCTGGGAGCAGTATAAAGAACAAAAAACAAAAGTGCACAAACTTATAACACAAGAAATAACAATATATGAGAAAAAACTAGCAGATGAAATAAAATCCGATAAAAACAACAAATTATGGGAGAATATAAAGAAACTTAAGGGAGTAGATAGAACCATGAAGGAGACTAAACTTCATTATGAAAATGGTAAACTAATACCAAAGGAGGAAATAGGAAAAGAATTAACTGGATTTTGGGAAACCATATACTGCAAACATGAAAACCGAATTACTGAAGAATGGGACGATAACTCGAAAGAGGAATATAAAAGACTTAACGAACAAAGATACCAACGGATACAAAGTGGAGTACACCAATTTCCGGTACAATTGAGAGAACATATGGACATGGCAATAACAGTAAAAAATTCCTTAACACCCATGAACAAACCAGTCATAACCACCGATAAAGTCAGAAGGTGCTTACAAAAGCTAAAAGGGAAGAAGGCACCAGGGCCAGATGGTCTTAAGCCAGAACTATATAAGGTATTAATCAGAAGTGAACAATGTATACAGGTTCTCACAAATTGTTACAACAAAGAACTAACAAAGGAACATAAACCGACATCATGGAAATCATCTATAACAAGTATGATAGAAAAAAAGAGGAATCCAACTGTAAAAGATTTAAGGCCTATCGCATTAACTGATACATCCTACAAACAATTTATGACATTAATTAAAAATGAAATTGAAGAACACATAAAAATATGTGATGAAATAAAGGAAAATCAATCAGGGTTTACAGAAGGTGCAAGAATTGAGGATAATCTTTTTATTTTGCAATACTGCGTGGAAGAATCATACAGAAGACACCTACCATTAATTGTAGTCTCTATAGATTTCAAAAAGCTTTTGACTCAGTAAGTAGGGAATCACTGATAAGAGTTCTAAAAGAGTACAAGGTTCACCATGAAATAATAAGCGCCATTGCACAAGTATATACAGACGACAAAACCTACATTAAGTTGGGAAATGAAATAGAAAATGTAGAGATAGAAGTTACTAGTGGAATAAAGCAAGGGTGTACAGGATCTACTACATTATTCAAACTTGTTACTTACAAAATAATTAAGGAATTGGAGAAAGAAAAGGGATTCAACAATGGTTCCATAAAAATAAACAGTCTATTCTTTGCTGATGATGGCCTGATCTTAGCAGAAAATGTAAACGATGCAGCTGCAAATATTAGGACATTACTACAGATAAGTGGGGAATGTGGTCTAGAAATAAACAAAGAGAAAAGCAATGTACTGATTTTTAACATGGAACAACCACCAACGGAGATTGAAGGTATCAAAGTGGTGGACAAAATAAAATACCTAGGCTTATATATAAACAATGAAAAAAACATGTTTAAAACTCAGAAGCTGCATCTCATAAATAAGGCCCACACCTTGGCTAGCCAAACAGGTTCAGTCATTGAGAAGAGCTGCAACAAACTGCTTATAGGGAAAACGTACTGGAAAAATGTGGCACTCCCAGCTATTTTATATGGATCCAATGTAATGTGCTTCACAAAACAAGAATTAGATAAGTTACAAACAATTGAAAACACAGTATACAGGAAGATACTAGGAGGGACTAGGTACACCCCCAATGCAGTTCTGAGGGGAGAGATTGGAGCATCATCAATGCAGGGAAGAATAATAACTAACAAGTTAAAATATATGAAATCAATATCAGAAGGAAAAAAAGAAGTCTTAAAACACATACTTGAAAAAATGAAAGCAGAAGGGAAAAAATGGTGGAAGACTGCACTTGGATACATGGACAAAGTTATGATAGACATAGTAGCAATAGAAAGGCTTGACAAGAAAGAGATTGCTGAAAAAGTAAAAGCTTGGGACCTACATCAATGGAAAGAAGAAATAGGAAGCAAAGAAAGTCTACAAATGTACCGAAGATGGAAAATAGGAATTGAAGAAAGCTCAGATTACGACAACTCCTTCTACTCAGTGATACTTTTTAGGGCCAGATCCAATACATTGAACCTAAAATGGAGAAACAGATTCACAAATGGAGAAATCAACTGTGACATATGTGGAGTTGAAGAAGACTTGATACACTTCATTTGTATCTGCCCAGAATATGAAGATCTTAGAATTAACTCCATTGAACTTCAAAGACCACATGCAGAAGACCTAAATGAGGTTGCTGGGAGATGGCTATTTGAATCTCACAACATGGAGGAAGTTAAATACATTTTAGGGAAGATGTGGGGAAGAAGAGAAAAAAGGATGTCTTCAACAAATGACAATAACAATGGTGATGATTAAAATAGGAAATAATAATAGTAAAATTGCAAATAATAATATATAATAATAATGAAATATAATAATAAATATAATTAATAATAATAATATAATATAATAATAATATTAAAAATAATAACTAATAATAATAATAATAATACATAGATAATAATAATAAAAATAATAATAATAATAATAATAATAAATAATAATAATAATAATAATAATAATAATAAATAATAATAATAATAATATTAATAATTAATTCACTATGGTTGGCATTTTTTAAAATAATGACATAAGTAATAACTATATTCCCACTAGCTTTCGCCGGCTTCAGCACGGCCTCTTCAGGTGAGACAAGTGCTATTATTTATAAGGCAAATAAATATTAAGTGCAAAAGTGCAGTGCAGTGAAATTATCATAATGAAATATATAGTCTTGGCTATTTTGATATCTAACAATTGTATTAATG
Organism: Trachelipus rathkii; assembly: GCA_015478945.1. Taxonomy (NCBI): domain Eukaryota; kingdom Metazoa; phylum Arthropoda; class Malacostraca; order Isopoda; family Trachelipodidae; genus Trachelipus; species Trachelipus rathkii. The sequence goes on along the minus strand of JABUQX010108682.1, from coordinate 24,344 downwards.
ATACATATATTTTGTTTTTTAATATTATTGTCTTTATATTAAAGGTTCTTTGATACCTCAAATAAATGATATGACTGTGAATTAGAATAACCATTTATTTTTATTATTTTTATAATTTTTATAATTTTTATAGAATTTAACAGGAATCTTAGGAAAGTGCATGTAATCCTTTTAATCTCATTAATTGTAAGTTTGTATAATCTTTATATAATTTAATAGAAATTTCAGAGATATATATATATTTTGACAGTTAAAATAGATATATTAAATGAACACTCCTAGTCACATAGGGCCAGTTTACAAATGTATTATTTTATAAAGTTTTTTTTATTTTTATATTATGTTATACGTATTTTTTTTATTTTATTTTTATTTTTTTGTATTATTTCATTTTCTTTTCTTTTCTTCGTTTTAATATTTACAAAGTTTTAACAAATATGTTTATGTCTATTATATTTGGGGTATAGCTGTATTTAGTATTTTTGAGTACTTTTTTACTTATTTTATTTTTTTTTTATTTAAATTTATATTTTCTTTTCTTCTTAAAATTTCATTTTATCTTATTTTAATTAGCTTATTTCATTTTCTTGTATTCTACATTTTTTATTTCTCAGTCTTATATATTTAATATGTATTCATAAATATGTTTGAACTTTATTATATGTATATGTATATATTATTTACTTTTATTTTACCTTATTTTTTTTGTCTTATTTTTTTTTTTATGTATATATTTTTATACTATATATTCATTTACTTTTATTATAATCATTTACTTTTATTTTAATCTCTTATATTAATTTTATGATTTAAATACAAAGATTTTTTTACATCAAAAATATTTGTTAAGTGGTGCCGATGTTAAGGCTTTACCACGACCTTATAATAAATAAATAAATAAATTCATTTACTGATAATCTACATATGTATCGTGTAGTGGATTGACGCAGCTTTTTAACCATAAATTTACAAAGGTGCGTCTATTATTATATAACTAAATATGCTAATCGTTTTTAGTTATATGGCATGTAATGCAAGTCGATATTTTGAATCTGTATATAAAAGGATGCTATTTAATAAAAAAACTTTCTATTGAATTAATTTTTAATGTGGAACAATTCTTATTTATATATACTACTATATATATATATATTATATATATATAATATATATATATATAATTATTATATATATATATATCGTATATATATATATATATATATATATATATATATATATATAATATATATATATATATATATATATTTTACTATATTATTAGTACATTCCCATTAGTCAATTGTTTCTCGGAGCTACCTTAGCATAGAAACCAAAAAAATAAGGCACATGTTGAAGCCACATTAAACCTTTCAAGACTACCAGTCAATAAGAAAGTTTCTATAATTTGCCTTGATGGCTCATCTTAGATTTAAATTTCATATGAATAATTAATCCCTTTCCATGATTCCACATGCAACATTAATAGTATGAACATTATAGTTTTTCTCTAAAGAAATAATGGTAATTGTTAATTAAGGCCCCTACTTAGATTATCATAAATCGCAGTATAGGGACTTCTTCAAAAAAAATATAATGAAGAATAAAAAATATTTGTAGAGTTTATAAAGCCGTATATTACTTAGTATATATATATATATATTATATATATTATATATATTATTATTATATATATATATATATATTATATATAGATATATCATATATATCACCACACTTTTACCTCTTACCCCTGACCATCCCATCATGGGAGAGGCTGCACCATGCTCAGGTACCCTGCTGATACCACTGGTCTTCTCCAGATATCTTCCAGGGATTATATTTCATGTTCTGGGTTGAGAGTTGGGTTAAAACAGGAGAGAAGAAAAAGTGGGCTGTTGTCCCAAACCTGTTACAGTTTGACAGATGTTTGTGATGTTTAGGTTAAGGTCAAATCTGTGTTGTGTAGTATTTTAATTTAGTGTGCGTGGCTGCATCTGCTTGCCAAGGAGACTGACTGGTTCTGGTAGTGAATTGAGTTCTGGTGCCATTTCTGGTGCGGTGTTGTTTTGAAATGGTTGTTTGGTGGTTTGTTCTTAAAGTGGTTTCGGGTCAGTGTGTGGAATTTGTTGGTGTTGTGTTATTATAGTGGAGGTGGAATGTTAAAATTTATTTGTAATATAGCAGCTAGTAAGAAGGAGGTTGTGATCTGTGGTGGGTGGCGTAGAAGTATTACCTGTTGGCGATGGGTATTGCGGTGTTTGCGGTTTTGGGAAAGAAGGTGTAGCCATCATGTTCCCAGTTGTGTCTAGGTTAGAATTTTGGTTCTTCATGCAGCTGTTTATGTGCTCTTTATGATTCTTCGAGCTTTGTTTTTGTGGTTGTTAAGGGTTTTCTTTATTATTTTTGTCAGGTAGGGTACCAAGTTGGAGAGCGTAGTTTTAGTGTTGGGCGAATGTATGCTAATTATATAAGTGGTGGATGTTGCGTATTATTGTTTGTGAAGTCTGTGCCGGCGATGGTTTTTAATATGTTCAGTTTCTTATTTGCAGATAAAATTATTGTTGTCTATGTTGTCTATATGATGCGGGCCTCTGGAGTAGGTTAGGTTGGACTAGCAAACAGAAGAAAGAGAAGAAAATCAGAAAAGAAAGGAACAAGCGAAGAAAGAAATCAGAAGGGGCTGCAAGATTGTGTCACTTATGATGATGTCTTGACAAGCTACTGAGTTTTGGATGGAATAACATCGGAGAAGATTTGATAGAAGAATATTGAAATTTTTGATGTTTTTGGAAAACTAAATTTGTTTTAAAAGAATATTTCATTAAATGAAAATTATATTTCAACTTTTAGAATTAAAATAACTTTATGATATCTTCGGTGAAGCTATAAAAATTTGATATAATGAACTTTTGAAAATTTGGAAATTTATATTTGAATACTTCATCGAATGTTTTAATTTGATCAAATGGAATCTGATTTAAGTTGTAAACTGTGTGGTTATGACGCCTCTCCGAATCTTCATTTTCAGGCTCAACAAGAGGACTGCTCGATACATGGTGGTTGCTAGAGATTGGGAATTAAACATTCTTTAAGCTACTAAATGGTATTATAATATTAATTTGGACGATACCACGTTTTACTGATAGTGTGATAGTGCTAATTTGTTAGTTTCTATAGTGATAATAATAATAATAATAATAATAATAAATATTAATGAATAATAATAATAATAATATTAATAATAATAATAATAATAATAATATCAATAATTAATAATATAATAATAATAAAAATAATACATAAAATAATAATAATAGTAATCATGTAATAATAGGAATAATAATATAAATTATTTAGTGATATATTTATTTAATGAGAATATATATATATAATAATTGGTGTTAGTATTAATGTTATCGTTAATAATACTGTTAGTGATAGTAGTGATAATGATAGTAATGATAGTGATAGTATTAATAATAGTAGTGATATTTATATTGACATTATATATGTTGTGACTATGTGATCATATATGTATGTAGTATGATATATGTATTTATGTAGTATATTAATATATATAAATGTATTTTTATTTTTAAAACTTTATTATTTATATTTATATAAAAAAACGCGGCCGATTAGCTCAGTGTTAGAGCACTCGCCCAACAAAGCGAGGGTCCGTTCGCAAAACTGGTCGGGTGGAGAATGTGGCTATCTTCTCCTTGGCTGGCTTCGTCCTGCTCGGACGTTAAGTGAGTACACCTCCTCCTTGATTAGGGCCTCTGCCGTGGTGATGGTGTTATCCTGTAAAAAAAAAAAAAAAAAAAAAAATGTCAAAGTGTTAGGTCTGAGGATTTTTAGAAGTTTGCTTAAAAGGTATAGAATGTTGTTGTAGAGATAGACTTTGATATATGGCGCCAAGTTAGGGTCAGTGTGATTAATTGAATGAATTTATTTGGTGAGGCAGTACATTCTGTTTTCTGTTTAGCCATGTTTGAAGTTGGTTGATTTATTTGTGTTCAGGTTGTGGCTGTGTTAGTTCGGTATGTATGGCTTATGGTGAGTCAATTCTGCGTAGGTAGATTATGTGGATTATGTAAGCGCCCGGATGCTCAGAGTTAGAGCACTCGCCCAACAAAGCGAGGGTCCCAGGTGCGCAACTGATCGGGTCGAGAGAATGTGAGCTATTCTCTCCTTGGCGCTTGCGCTTCGTTCCTGCTCGGACGTTAAGATGAGTTACACCTCCTCCTTGATAGGGCTCTGCCCGGTGAGTGATGGTGTTTATCTCTGTAAAAAAAAAAAAAAAAAAAAAAAAATGTCAAGTGTTAGTCTGAGGATTTTAGA
>JABUQX010108682.1:0-15000 GCA_015478945.1 Trachelipus rathkii | reverse complement strand
TTTTGCTGGTTTAATCTTGAACCCGGTTTCTTCAAACGCCGAAAGAACCTTTTCTAAAATCTCTAGATGTTTCTCAAACGTTTCACTAATAATAAGGACGTCATCTAAATATACCATGCATTCATTCCATGGTATATGCGCCAGAGCATATCTCATCCCTCGTTGGAAAGTGGCTGGACCGTTCTTTACCCCGAACGGCATTCGTAGAAACTCCCAATGGGACAATGGAGTGGTGAACGCTGTCTTCTCAATGCTGGTCTCCTCCATTTCCACCTGATAGTAGCCTTTTATTAAATCAATAGTTGTAAAATATTTCATACCCTGAAGGCTAAATAACATATCAATCAGATTTGGGATAGGAAAACTATCTCCCTTTGTGATTTTATTTAATTCCCGATAGTCAATGCACAATCTGATCGATCCATCTTTCTTTCTTATGGGTACTACTGGGGCTGAGTATGGGGATTTGCTCCTTTGGATGATTCCTTCCTCTTCCAATTTCTTACAATCTGCCTCGATTTCTCTGAGCATGGGGCCTTGTAACCTTCTGACTGGCACTTGCACCGGATCCTCAGTCAGGGTCTCGATCTTATGCTTAATGACATTGGTGCAGCCCACATCAGAATCTCCCAAACTCGAGACAGAGGGATAACGCATCAATAACTCAATAACCTGATTCCTTTGATCTACTGTTAACTCTGCCTCATTTAGCCTAAACGCTCTCAACAAATTTTCGGGATTCCACTCGGAGTATTCATTAGGATTTTGATCATTTAGTTCTACTACATTCACAGTGGGATCCTCCACCGTATAAACTTCTTCCACTTGGCCTACAAGCGTTCCCTTTTTTAATTTCTTAGTCGTTTCACTAGTATTTTGTAATATTACCAAGGCTTTATTGTTTGAAAAATTTACCAAGGAATGTTCAAATTTGATATCTTTAGCCAATCCCCGCCAGGCCTCCACCAAAACGGGTTGTTTTATAGGAATTTGTCCCTTTCATTTTCCACACATCACCTCTTAGCTCGGATACTTATAAGCTTCGACCAAGGCACAGTTTTCTACCTAGGTAATCCTTCCTCAGTCTACCGCTAACTGTCTGCTACTAATTCCCCGCGTCTAATGACTAATCTTTCTGGACGATCAGCAAAAGAGGTTCTTGATTAAGAAATGTCATATCCCAGAACAATCGTAGTCGGACATTGGTCTGTACTACAAACCAAGCGACTCGCTTTCAGGGACATATTGTGGATAACTTAAGGCTATTAAACTTCCCCTAGAGGACTGAATCGGACACTTCCTATTTCGAGTAACTCCTCTAAAAAGCGGTGCTGGTAAGTAGGACTCTTGTCTTGTCTAATAAATGAAAACAGCTGGCTGATATGAGACTTACCTCTGCTCCTGTATCACAAATCTGTTATGGGTTCATAGGTGAGCTGGATCCACAATAGTAACTTGCAATATAAGGGTCTTATCCGGAGCTTTTATCATATTATAATGAATTAATTTCAGAGGAATACCTCATTCTCAAGTTCATTCTCGTTATCTTTCCGGGTGTCGTACTACATACTTTCTCTACAATTGTCTTATTAAGGCTGGGAGTTCTCCCCGAACTTGTCAGAATCAATTTATTTTCCTGTGGGTCCTCATTATCATAAACTTCAACCAATAACTTGATACCTGTTTAGCTGATTCTGCCTCTGTGGGCTTTCATAGAGTTATGCAAAGGGGGTACATGAACATCGTGTTGATGAAATTCCTGCAGAATCTCCTGCGACTCTTAGATCATCCTCCCAGCACTCGATTCCCATGATCCCCCGTCAATGTTCGTTACTACTTTGGCCTTTCGGTGCTTCTGACATGAGGTCTTCCATGCCAGAGCCCCTTCGTTTCCCGATCTTTGCGGACAATCTTTCCCTAGATGTTCACCTTGGCAGAAGGGACAAGTTATTCGGGGTGCCGTAGGTTGACTTCTACCATTGGGACAGTTCCCCACCAAATGTCCTACCTCTTTACATCGTAAACACCGGTTCTGCTCTAAGTAACACTCTTCCGCTATGTGACCTCGCTTACCACAATACATACAATGTGGACGCGTCCAACATTCACTCATGGTGTGACCTCTCTTTTTGCAATGGTTGCAGATGGGAACTGATGAACCATTTTGATTTCTTTGTTGAAAATTTTGGCCACCTCTCTGTCCGTTTCTGAATTCTCTTGTTGGGATCCCTCTTGATTGCTCATATCTTTGTGGCTGATAATTATTTGGTGTCATTTGATTTGCATCTCGAGTAACTCGGTTGTCTATTCTCTGAGATGGTTCAGCCAAGGGCTGGGACTGTGTTTGAATCTTTCTGCAACAACACAATCCCTCATAATTATTATATACGGGCACTATTTGATTTGGTGTTGGGATGGTGGACATTTGTAACGATCTTGTTAAATCTACTATTTCGACGACCTTATTTTCTTTTTTCTTATTTCCCCTGTAAACCTTGTCCACCATAACTACCAGTTGCTCCCAAGGAATCGCTGTCCCTTGTGTTATTTCTAATCCCATTAGAGCATCCTCTACTCGGTCCTTAACCACTTCAGGCACACTATCTAACAATTTTTCTCTGACCATGGGCATTCTTTTCACATCATTCCCCTGAAATGCTCTCTGTGCCAACCCCAACAATCGCAAAGCGAACAGTGGCACATCTTCCTCATCTTTCATTACTGCTTTTGTAAACTCGGCGGTTTCAGTATTTACTTTCTTCTTGAGTTGCTCACGGAACCATTGCAGGAGTTGCGATTTTACAAATGGGTACTCGGCTGATGTCATGGCTACTATGTTGTAAGCCTCAAGAGCAGAACCTTGGAGGTGACTTCCCAATAAGGCTACCATCCCTTCCGTTGATCCGGGGTACTGAACAGTGCAGAAATGCTCGAACCTATCAAAAAAACTGCACCATTGTCTCCCCTGTTTCTATCCTAAACTTCCGAGGGAATCACTTCTTTGGTTCCTTATCAAACCTCCATTGACTGAGTATCTAAAAGCGAGTCATACTTGTATTTTCACATAACTGGTTATTTGCATGTAAATATTTGATTGAAAAAAAGTTGTGCATTCCAACGTAACACATCGACGGACCCTTGGGGTATTTCCCTGATTTTGCGCCTGTCGTACACAACAACACTGGACTTAGAAACCTCATTCTGGGTTTGGAGTTGTTGGAACCGGAATCGCATCTACTGTGGCAAGTTTCTCCATCTTCTTTTCTATTTCACCGGTTTCGCAGTTATGTCATTCATTCCGTCGGTCATGACGTCTGCTGAAGACGGTACGTCTGCGCGCTGATAGTGTACACGTTGAAAACAGCTTAACATAGAGCACAGCAGAGCAGAGCCAGTCGGTTTGCGCCTAAAATGGAATGACGGTAGGTGGTGACTGTGAGTGATCGAGTTGAAAACATACGTCAGCGAGAGCCAGTCGGTTCCCTAAATGGAACAACATCGCATCTGCTAACCTGACTAATATGTAGGGTAGGCTGTTTTGAGATTTTCCACCACATATATACGAGAAATAATGACTCAGCGAATAGTATCTTGAATGGCAGTCCCATTTCTTCTGGGGAGGATCCAAAACTCTGACCACCGGTGTTGGGAATTTCAAAATGGATGCGATGTCTGCGCGCGCGTGATAAAATTCTTGATCTTTAGAGGAGTTGGAAAGCGTGACAATTATTTTCCGCAGCGCACCCTATTTTAAGGGAATTGGCTCTGCTTATTCTTTTGATCCTTTATCCTTTGGGTTGTAACATTTATAACTGCACTGTTGCCTCCGCTTGATATTTTTCATCTAATGTCACCATTTTTTAATATAATAATAAAGGGACAAATGATTCAAATCATATTGACTATTAGGATTTATTCCTTAATCAAACCTTAATATACTATTGGGAAATCAAGATAATTTATTGCTTTGAAGGAGATCAATACTTTTCAAGAATCAACATCAATCGGATAACTTCACTCTAACCTACCAACCTTCGGCTGCGTAGGAAATTAATAACTCGCTAAAACAATTCCTGATTTATACAAGAAAAAATGAAGCTGTTTTGAGTTAAAGAACATAAATACATGAGCTTTCCAAATAGGCATTATATTATTTACATTCCGTAGTACTATACATATATAAATTCACCTTCTCGAAATGTCTTCTTCTATGGGCCACTCCAACTTATAAAGTAGCTGTTCAGAATGGAAATGAAATAAAAGTATAGCAAATGATTGACGTTAAAGAATAAATAATAATATAAATAATATTAATAATAATAATAATAATAATATAATAATAATAATAATAATATGAAAATAATAATAATAATGAGAATAATAATAATAATAATAATAATAATAATAATAATAATAATAATAATAATAATAATAATAATAATAATAATAATAATAATAATAATAGAGATAAGAAAAAAAATAATAATAATTATTTCATATACGGATCTCAATAGTGAGAATAATTATTAATTAAATATAATAATAATAATGACCTTGATCCAGTGAAATATTTATATTTACAAAAAAAATTATATGTTATGGCAACCTTTGGTTGCTTCAATTTATGAGAGTCAAAATCTATATTGATTAGAGCCGATACAAAGGAATACTTAAACCTTGCTAAAGAAAAATATTCCTTTCAATCAACTATCTACCTTAGCAGTTGCCATTCTTCTTTTGATGGTTGTGGAAATAATCGAAGGCAAGTTATGACCCTTAGGGCGCCTTTGGTGATTCTTTTAACTGTCTTGATGCAGTAGCAAAATCCAATCTGCACTCAGGAACGGGACCCTGTAGAAAAGACAGAACACACTGGTCAAGAAAGAGGTCCCTAAACACTATCCCTAAAACTCTGCCTCCCTCTTGAGACTCAATCAAATATGAAATTCCTGTAATTGTTTTCAATTTCAAAATTCAAACATTATATAAATCAAAATTGACTTTGATCCCCATTAATAATTACAAATTACAAAAGCAAAATTCTGAATTTAAGATAATAGGTGAGCTTTAGAATTATTATGTAATTTAAAACAATATCAATTCAATCAGTCAATAATTTGCTTTACTCTATTAAAATTTATCAAATTAATCAAACTTTTAGGTAAATACAAAATAAACAATAGTAATTCCTACCCTTTAATAAGGGACAAAGGGTTTGTCCCTGGAGTCTTTTCTGGTTCTTCTGCTTTGGAATTGTGTGGCTTTTCTTTGTTGTATTTATTTAGCCTTTAACAAACTGTGGTTTTTCCCCATTTGGGTTTTTTTTTTATTTGCCTTGATTAAGTTTTATTATTTGTTTTCTACTTCCAGCACTTTCTTTGTAATATCTGTTATTCTGTTAGTTTATCTTGTTGGGAATGGGGAGATGGAATCATAGGTGAAATCCTGCTTCAATATATAATATAGTATATATATATAGTATATATATATAATATATTATATATTAATAATAATAATTAATTATATATATATATATTATATATAATATTAGTATATATATTTATATATATAATAATATATATATATATAAATTATTGCACATTTTAACATAGGAAATGTCCGGATTTGCTGTCCATTTCTTACATATTAGCTTATAGAATGAAGAAATGGATGGATGTCAAAATTATTCAGTGCCACCACATGGTTGTTCCAGCAATGTCACGTCGATTAATAATTGGAAGGTCGCACGCACAGGCCATACCGTTCTCCCAATGGAATAATTTATGGGAAGTCTCCATGGCATTGTGGGTGTAGTCTATACACGTATTAACTAATTCTTTTTAGGCTCTTAAATAAAAGGTTGAAACTGATATTCTATAGGATATAATTGACTTCGGGTATTAAAAAATGTTAGAAAATTACAATTTAACCTTGGTTACTAAAGAAAAAAATTATTTTACCAATATTTTATCTTACCTGGGTTATTATTCCAAATGATATTTATGTTAGATGAGATGAGATGTATAAGGATGAGTTCACACGTAAAATTATATGAATGAATATAGGTATAACATTTGTTAGTCGAATATATATATATAATTATATATAATATATATATATTATAATATATACTACTCAGTAGTCAATAAGTTATATTCAAATTTTAAATCGAATTATTAAATATATTAATATATATATAGTATTAATACTAATAGGAATAATAGTAGATTAATTTAGGTCAAGCCGTATAAAGGTACGTCCTATTGAAGGGTGCATTATAGGTTAGGTCTAGGTCCTATTCTATAAGATGATCATAAAGATAAAAATTATGATAAAAATGAATAAATTAACTGCCTCCTTCTTGTTGATGTTTTATCCCAATGCCCACCCTCGTGTTATGAACTTCTTTAATTAATCTCCCGATAAGGATACTGATATTTTTCCTAACACTTTCAATTTCTTAATAGGCTAGCTCGCCTGTTATGCTCGACTGTGTACCGTCACAAATAAGCTTACTTCTATATATAATTGATCCCATGTTCTCTTTTATTAATAATTTTAACACATACAGAATATCTAATTACAAACTTCAACTCTGGTATCTGCAAAGGGAACAAGACCCTATTTCAAGATCACGAAAAAATATAGAGAAACGGTTTCTCACAGTCATGCATTTATACGTATTTGTTTGTCTAATCTCACACCACTCATCTCTTCTCTTCTTAATCCAAATGTTCTCTCATCCAGTAATCATACAAATTCGCTTTTTATCTTGTCTCTTTCCTTTCGTCCTAATCCGCTATCTGCTATTTGTTTTTATTCATCATACCAACAATAGTCATCTATTTAGTATACCTTCGTAACAATTCGTTTATTATGGGCACACGGAATCGGTAACTCTCACAATCTTCTACCGTGAACATGTTTTGTGTAGTGTGTATGTTAACTGCATTTTCAGATTTAGACTATCAGATGAATACCGCCAATTTACAACCCTATATTCTTTCCCCTGTTGTTTCGCCATAATGTTTGTTAACATAATATGCCGGCCATTTCCTAACGCTCATCCACAGTTGTTGTTAGGGTCTGCGGTAAGAATGTGGCTCGGCCCATGGTCGCGTTCTGCTATGCAATGGTGATACTGAAGCAACCCTGTTAGCTACTTTGGTGTTCCGTATGGATTAGTGTTTTAGTTCCGATGAGATTCGTGATGACTACTTTTACATATATAGCACCTATTTGTGATTCCCCTATCCTTCCAAACATTAAATGATGGCGTCTGCAAATCTGTTTATTGGTAATTGTGTTTCTGTTGTACCTCTTTCCGCATTTTTAGGTGTCTTCTCGTTCTTCTTTTATTTTTTCCGATCAACATTTAGAGAGATTTCGCGTCATATCACCGTAGTTGCCCCATGTTTCATATTTTTTTGCTGCAAAACACATTACTTGAGTAAGTGTAACCCTCGATGCCGTTTATGTTTGCTGTCCTTATACCAATTTCAGTTAGTTCCCACCTCTGATCTATAGTCGGTTTTGTTTCTTCTCGTCAAAATTCCTTTGTCAGGTCACATAATAAGATATTTTTAAGTAGGATATTATGATAATGTTTTCAAGTCTATGAATTACACTTAGCTCGGATTTGTATGTGATGTGGTCTTCTACTCATTATATATGGTCCAGGCTAATTACCTAGAATTTCTTTTCGGAACTCTTGATTTCAACCTTGTTATCTCATCTTGTTAAAGTTATTTATAAACTTGCATCTTCAAAAATGTATAATCCCCTCCATAACATATAATCTTACCCACGACCATGAGCTACAATCATATTATCTCTCTCCTCAGTCCGTGCCCCTGTTTTTTTTCGCATGTGAATATTGAGGGTTCTAATTGACAACAATCTCCTCTCGAGATCTAGTATCCTGCAACTGTACATACTGTCGCCGATTATTATATATATATACAGCTTTTCTTAATCTCCATAATTTCTTCGTATTTGGTCTCTCCTTCGGTTGGTTTGACAGAAATACCATCTGCTTTACCTTAGTTTAGCTATGTAAGTAGGTAAGCTATCGATTTACAATTACTATTGTATCTTACATACCCCCATATTCCTCTCTCTTATTATCCCTAAATGTCATTTGAGGGCCTCTGAGCATTCATGTTGGTGCTTTCGTTGTTCTATCATTTCCTTTTCTTCAAAACCCTCTTACTGACTAATGGGCTTTGCAATAATTTTTCCACGTTTTTTTTTCCTTTTCAGTATAATTAACCCATCTGGTATTGCAACCTTACCTTTCCTTTAGGCTCTATTTTCTTTCTTGTCCATCTACTACTTGCGTATATTTTTCCATTTCAATATCACTCTCTTTTGAGCTTTGAATAACGATCCTATATTCATACAGATTCCACAAATATGAAAAGAAACTTCATCTTCTCTTGGTATTGGCTCATTGTTCTCGAAATTCCAACTTTCACATAGATCCAGTTTATTCAGGTACCATCATATAAGATGACCTTTATATTTAAATAACCTGATATCAACTTATTACTCTTCACCTTTAACCGAAGCTCCTGCCTCATGATCTCCACCCTCTTTTCTTGTCTCGTTGTTTTATCTTTTTAACTTTACCCAATCTTCTTTAATATAAGATATTATCTGAGATACTCGTCTCTTCTCCTCTATTATCACTCTCCCGCGCCTCCGAGTTTCAACTTTTCTCTTAGTACAACCATATATCACTGTCATTGTTCGATTCCCTTCTCTTCCTCCGTCCTACAGCTTTTTTTACCTTCCCTCTTGACAAATGAGAATAACATCTCATTATGGTTGTCTTTAGATTATTATGTAACTCTTGTTGTCATCCATCGTCCTCTTCTGTTTGCTCTTTATCTCTTCTTTTCTGATCAAATCACTGTTATTTAGTACCTCTAGTGTATTTATTTTTCTTTCTCCTCTTTGTATTCTATTAAATGTACTCGTTGTTTGTATCTTATGTAACCTCCTTTCTTTTATCTACTAACTCAGTTTTTCCATCTATTACCAATTATTTTAAAGACCAGGTTCCTTTCATTCTTTTTAATCATGTTGTCCCTCCTTATAGATGTAGCCAATATACTTATGTTTGAGATCTTCCCACCTTGTCTTCACTTCTAAGTCAGTGGGTTCCCAACTTTTTTCAACCGCGGCACTAACTTGAGTTATGCTGAAAAAAATTTCGCGGCACACCTTATCTAAATTGTTATCTTCCGCCTTCTCTTAGGTTAGGAAAACAAGAAAACACATATGCAAAAGAATGCGTCATTATATACCTTTAATGAGTGAAAAGAATGAACTGTTTTAAATTAATGAATTTTTGCAACTATTAACTATTCTTTTAAGTTATGGGAAGTTTTGTCAAATTGTTATTCGCCTAAAGGTGCACTTACGCTGAAAGGTTTACTCCCTTGCATCTGTTTCTTCTTATAGTACACCATACGTCTGAGCACTGCAGACTCCCATAGAAATAAGTGTGATATTAAAGCGCACAATAGTCTTTTTAATGGCAATTCTTGCTCTACAGCCAAATGAGCTATTCGGTGCATACCCACATTGGCTATACACTAGAAATTCTTCTGTCCTATTGGCCCCTTCCCGGGTAATAATAATTTAAAGTGGCTGTTTTTCTACGTGATAGTCCTACAGATTTTTAAAAAATGCTTCATCTTGTCATCCAGTAGGCTTTAATACGTTTCGGGATTTTGTCATGCTCTCCCAAGGCACTGTAAGACATCTCTCCAAATAAGAAATCGGGGGAAAATTAACTCAACAATGGTTTTTTCCAAACCTCTTCCAAGTGGGCAGTAATATTTTCGAGGTGTCTCGATTATTGAAGAAGTGGAAGATCGTCATTGTGTTTTGACAAATGCTTGGCAACCAGAGACGGAAAGTTGGAAGAGTCCCTGCTCATAAACACACGCTTCAATCAAAAAAGTTAAAAAATATTTGTGGTCAGTGGTCTTTTGATTTTGTCTAATGTGTCCTCGCCTCCCTTGGAAGAGATTGTGGATCCTTCATTGAGTGTTCTAGTATATGGTCGATAAGCGATATCGCCCAACTTTAAGGCGAGCCATCCGACTCATCAGTCCTAGCAATTTTTGAACTAAAAGACTGTCTCACACACTTTTTGTGGACTTGCGAACCAACTTGCAGTCGTTTAGCCGTCTCATTATAACAGCTGTGCTAAAATCTTTCCTGATAAGATTCAAACCCGCACTTCTTGTGTCAACAGAAGTGGAAGTGACCATACCCAATATATCTTTTCGGCGGTAAGTTTATATAAAGTCGTTGGTTTGGGAACGATCGGGGCGGTGCGCTTAAACATGGTGAGATTAATGTATCTTCACAGCATTCCATCCAATACGACTTTTTAAAATCTTTGGCATCTTTCTCTGGTTGCCACAGGCTGAATTGCGATATTGTTGACACAGTGCTGCTGGTGTCGTTTTCTGCCCACTTGCTCTCACATCCCTAGCCACCGCCTACACTTCGTTTTTAGGACAAAATCTATCTGAGCGGAGCCCATTTCCCAATCATTGCAAATAGTCGAGCACACTTGCTGGCCATCACAGAACCATCTCATTCTTCTTGGTAAATTTGTGCATAGATTAGCATTTGAGAGAATTTCCTGCTCGGCCGTCAGTGTGTAGTCTCCAAGACACCTTCCTCATTAATATGTTTCCTCTTCTTATTATGCTATGGTCAAATGGTACCCTCTTCACAAGACACAATAGGAACACAGCTAAGGTCCCGCTTCCGGGCACCTCATATGGATAAGCTATATCATCAAGCCTGCAAACTGTGAAGAATAGTCACAAGTATTTCGATCTCTTAAAGTTCGTTATCTCGACTGCTCTCAGAAATTGAGATACATCATCTCGCTTATTAGATGTTATTTCTATAGTCTTGCATATTAATCAATCTTCGTGGCCATCATCTGGATCTCTATATGTGCATCTAACATACTATCCTTTCAAGCCTAAGTTATAATTAAAGTCTCGGGCAATCGAAGAAGTGCTGGTATTCAAGTTTTGTGAGCAAACACTGTAAAAACTGTACAATGAAAGTAACTCAGTTGCGTTTTCAGTTACATTGTTAAGAAATTCTTTCATCTATAGAGTTGAAGGCCTCCCCATGAAGAATAAAGCTCAAGACGTGTTGATAGATTTTCTTACACCTTTAGCACTTAGAATTCAGGAATTGTATTGTCATTCGCAGACTTGTCTTTTTAATTTGGATGGGACTATGCAGCCATTAGTAACAACTTTATGACAGTTAAACGCATTGCCCTTCGGTGACGGCTCGTTTACCATGAAAATCCAGTGAAGTCTTGCAATGTTTCAATACCCGGAGCATCGAAAAACCATGGATGCACAACGTGAACTACAAAAAATGGCCGACGAAGTAGTAGACGGATGCCATAAAAATGGTGTTTGTCATTATTTTAAACGAATTGTACTACTTAACTCCAAATTTATAGTGGAATAATTGTGAAAAAGGTGCCGGCACTCTCTCCTGGAACCGACTGGCTTGGTCACCACTTTGGGAAC
The DNA here is from genome assembly GCA_015478945.1 of Trachelipus rathkii. NCBI lineage: Eukaryota > Metazoa > Arthropoda > Malacostraca > Isopoda > Trachelipodidae > Trachelipus > Trachelipus rathkii. The sequence continues at coordinate 3,412 of JABUQX010108682.1, read as the reverse complement.
CCCTGCCTTATATTCATGGTTTACATCCACTCTCTATTTTCCATTTTCAGGCTTGAATCGCTCATTGACTGTCCTATCCATGCTTCCTATCTATTACCAGATTAATTGAGCATTTTCAGCTAATCCACTTTTATCCTTATCGCCTATCCACCTCATTACTTCGATACTATCGTCCAATTTTTGGTTAATTGCACCTACTTCTAGCCCATTCTAAATTAACGAAATGTTATCTATGTAACCTGGTGCGGCCCTTGATTCGTATTGTTATTTTCTCCCATAAACTGCCCGCATCTTAAACAAGTCATGTTTATTTTGATGAACCATCTGTAACTTTTTTTTTATATGTTCCTCTTATTTAACAATAGACAGCCTTTTCCACATTTCCACCGACTGCTTCGCCATGGACTACTCAAGAACTGCTGTGCTAAATCAGTGTGTTTTGAACTGTTTGAACATTTGCCACACATCCTTCTTTCCGCAGGCGTTTCCATTCTTGAAATTTCCATTTTCCGTATTCTGATAAAAATTTTATTTCAGGTGGCTTTCCATACCACTATGAGTTATTCATCCAAATTTCACAACATAATGCCTAAAACACACATATATAACATATATATATATAAAAAAGAAACTAAAAAAAAAAGAAAAAAAAAAAAATATATATATATATCCTATATATGGCGGATATATTAATTAATATAGTTATAGATAATACTATTATAGAATTATAATAAAAATAACATAATTATATTTATATATTTTACTCATAATAAAACGTTTAATAAATATTATACTATATATAAATGATTTTATTATTATATATAGTAATTTTATAGATATTGGTTTCTCTTTCTTTCTCTCACCTTGTACACTCTTTGCCGCCAAGAGTTGGGGGTAAGGTGCTTGTAACAACATACGGAAAGAAAAAGACAGTAGGGAAACATGAAATACGTCGAAAAGAATAAGTCCCAGTCTTACCAACCTGCCGTCGCCTTCTTGTTACCAATTAATTAGTAGAGAGAGCTCGTCACGAGACAGAAACATCCACGCCTACGATTATCTGGAGAGCGCTTAAGTCGAACGGGACCCTCACTTAGGTAAAATTCCGTTCATGTAAGGGTTCATCTCCTTGGCCCAGGTGTGCCACAACAGCCCCCTCAATCAAAACATATAACGCCCCGTCTCATCCTCTCATCTTATACATGCGACCCTTACTCTCTTCGCCCTCTGCCAAATATCTTCATTCTTCCTTCAGACAGTCTGAGCTCAATCACACTTTTCTTGCGGCATTACTCCCTACCGTTCCGGATTTCCACAACACAACTCACCACTTCATACATCCTGATTAATATCCAACCGACTCTATCACTTACCAAACCTTCCACATACCAATACTCATCCTATCAACATACCTTATTCATTGTTAGTTCATCTCATTACCTTTCTCACACCGCACAGATCCCACTCTCTATGGTGTACATTTTCTCTCCTCTTATCAATCTTTCTCACACCTAGCACACCCCTAAGAGTGTCCATCTGAATATTGAACTTTAGATCTATACTCTTATTCCAGACCATTAAGTCTCACTACATACTCAATTATACACAGTAACTAACAGTACGTCATGCAACGGACCCTAGACATACTCAAGACTTAGTCCTTTGCATTCACCAACGATTTAAATTGCAACCAGCCCACCTTCCTGCCATTCACCCTAACTTTCCTACTAACACTCTGCAAATCGTGCGTTCTCTCATATATCTCCCTATTCCAACATTCATACCTCTAAAAGATTTAAACTCAGACACTCTTCCAGCTGCTATGCTCACCATCTAACATCACTTCACACGAGGAGGTTCGTACTCACAACCATGAACACTAATCTCCTTCATCCAGTTACTTTCAATGCCCCTACCTTTTCACACCCTGCCATATATCTACTCAACCAATACCTCTTCAAACTTCTCACTTTCTAGATATCCGCCGACAGCAGTATACCAAAATCATCCGCATTAATAATATATATTATATTAGTCGTTATATATCCTTACAATTATAATTATAATAATATAACATAGATATATACTCATAATTCCTAATCTAATGTAATCTATAAAATAATCTATAACATAATATAATTATCTTAATCATATATATATAATATATAATTATAAATATATTATAATTTATTTATTATAATAGTATTATATATAATATTTATTATATATATATATGTATCAAACCCGTTGAAAGTTGAATACAGTGGTAATAAAAAGGGTAATTAATACTTTTATTTTTATTTCTAAGACTAATTAAATCAACATAGCGTATAATGGTATATATGTTAAATACCACTTAATATGCACTCAAGTCATTAGTTCATCATAGGCTAGTTCAACAGTCATTAAAAGTTGGTTGAGAGAAAGTTTAAATACAATTAATTTCCTATGATCAAACACAATTTCTCGGTCTTTTAACAAGGCTATGCTTTACACAACCTCTATTCCTTATATCAACGGTGAGGTCTAACGCATCTCATCTTCTTATATATGTCACAAGACGCTAAACTTGACTTTGCCTTCGCCTGCCCATACCCCGGGCACCCCCGTTTGGACGATTTGATCAGATTATCCAGGCAAGCCCATCACATTTGAAAGTGCCCTCACAAAAGAGTCGTTAAAATATTTCTCTTTATACAATGAAAAACATATAATTAAAAATAATGCGTACGGATGACCATACTAGTCAAGTCTACATATATTTATTAAGTGAGGTAGTGGAAACCATGCCCTTACATCGTTTTTTTTTTTTATATTTTTTTTTTTTTTTTTTTTTTTTTTTTTTTTTTTTTTGAGTAGTAATTTTGTTACTGCTGTTGAAGATTCAAATATTTTATTTCTACAATACCTATTAAAACCAAATTATATTCAATAGACCATTTCTAATTCACAAGATCCCATCGACAAAAATGATGTCGTTTTAAATAAGCCTCTAGTACATAATATATTAGACCGCCTGTTAATTTGTTTATGTTTCGATCTTCCGAGGGCCATGTAGAGTTATTTGATCTATTATATTAAAACTGAAATACAAAAATTCTATACTTACAATACTTGTTACATAATAACATAAAAGTACCTTCCTCAATTTTACAATATCAACATTACAAAAATTGATTCATTTTAATGCCTCTATCATATAAACATTAGAGCCGCCTTCAGGTTTGTGTCATGGTTGGCGGACACAGATAGAAGGAATATAAGAATTTCTAACTTATCGCGAAGTGATGCCAAGATGCTTTTCATCTCTATCATGCAGACGATTAACGAATTTGTTTCAGGGATCAAATTCGCAATGTAATTATATATAGAAATCTAATATATGAACCATTTCTCACCAAAAAAGACATCC
>JABUQX010108681.1:0-20880 GCA_015478945.1 Trachelipus rathkii | reverse complement strand
GGCACGAGTGTTCTTCGAGTACCAATTTCGGAAAAGCGAGAAAATTATCCGCCCCTAAACGACCTGATCACATTTCCAAATGAAATCTCCGAATTCCAAAACGTTAAGGCTTTGGTGACAACCCTTTCGCTCTTTCAACAGGTCGAAAGAGCCATAATGCTCAATGGAAAATATTGTTGATCCACTCGGGAATTTTGTCAGGACACCGACTTATGCTACGGTCCTGGGCGTTATTTTGAATGGTAACATTTCAAGAAAACGTCTTAACCAGCCGAGCTAAATGATCTTGTGAGGGAATTCACTGAATTTGCTTTAAAAAACGGCTTCGGAACTTCTAGCCTCAAGACTTAAGAGAAACATCTTCTTACTTTAGACCAACATTATTTCATTTTTTGTACAGAAAAAGAGTATAAAGATTTTCTTTAATATTTAATTATAGATATTGCTACGACTACACAAGTGGTTAAAGGAGATGAGGAAATTCAGTGACTTTTTCCGATTGTACTTGGCGCATTTTTAGGTTTTTTTAGACAGCGTCGAAAATGAACACTGGTCTGAAGTGTGTGGTTGTTGCACGAATGGCAATTTTTTTTTTACCGCTCCTCAAAGATTTTAACACGTACCGATTTGTTGGGCATTCTATAAAGCCAAAGACAAAATGATATAGCAAACATATTTAAAAATAGGTACTACTTTTATCAAATATTATTGAGGAGCACACCGACATATGGGATCATTATGTGTGTTGGTTGACTCTTATAAGCATGGGTTAATTCTTTTGCTCGGACCTCAAAACGAGGGCCGAGGCCTATAGCTTAATAAAAATAATTCATGTTTCCTCTGTTTTTATGGTAGGAATAGCGGCAACTAAGAAAAGACATTTATTAGCAACAAGAGAAAATCTGGCCAATCCATGAACTTCACTGTACAGTTGGCGGAGAAAAAAATGTAATTGAAACCAACCTTTCAGTTGAGCAGAGACAAAATTCATTATTTCCCTCCTCTCCATAATCAAACTAGATTCTTATTGAAACACGAATATGTGAAATTCTTTGAATAGGAACGCGGCATTTTAATAATATTTCTTTATTTCCAAGTGTATTAATTTTTATGAGGAATTAATTATTTCAAGGTCGTCCTCGCGTATCTGTTTATATTGATTGATGGTCCACACAATACCAACGTTATTGGAAAGGACCAATAATTTCCTAATGGTCAATCAGAGGTATGAAAAAGGAAAAACCATGCGGGGTATATCATTCGTAAACTTGATAAAAACGCTTTTCTATTGGCGTTATTTTACTATCGTTGTGTCAGTTAACCTACGTAAGAATTCAGTGGGAACCCAAGAAATAATCCCTATTATAGGCAGTACTCTACAAAATATATAGATCCAATATGAATTACAAAATGCATTTTTTACCGGGCATTGTAATATCGTGCACTTTCTTGAAAACTTGTGTATCTCTAATTTAAGAGCCGATGGGGTTTGTGGGGTTGCATGTACGTTGACAGGGCAATTTGGAGAGAGTAATGCTCTCACAGAGATATAAAAAATATGTGCCAAATTTTGCTCAAAGTCAAGGAACTTTCAAGGATCAGCGGTTCGTTGACTTCGTTCACGGAATATCATGTGAATGGCCGTGTATTACTGTATTGTGGACCGTTGATAAAGCAGCGACCTGGGCGCCATTCGATGTCACACAACACTTTAGGTAAGCACTATTAGTGGCTAGGAAATTCCTTATAAAAGCGAAATTTTGCGTTGTCGTCTGCCAGTAATTCAGATGAAGAACGCTTCTATAGGGCTGTTCAAATAAAACATGCCCTTAACTTCTTGTTACCCATCAACAGTGCATTCTTCTAGGCATTTTGTATGTCATTAATTGGCTATTAGTCTTGAACACAATATTTTCTTTCATTGTGCTGAAATAAATCATTACCACGACATGACCATAAATTCTACCCTGATTTTTAATTTTGAAAAACCTTTGTAACATTTTGCCGCACAATGTATACCTTTTACAAAAAACGGACCTGATACAGAATTCAGGCAAAAACCGAACTTCAAAATACGTGATCGGCTTCATTCAACTAATGACCTTAAATGATAGTGTCCAAGTTTACGTACCCCAACATTTGTTGTGCTATACCTCAGTGGTTTATAGTTTTTAGCTTTTCACAAAATTCATTCATTGGGATATATATATGTTAAAGTTAGCAGTTAATGACGACCTGAATAGTTTTTTTTTTTTTTTTTTTTTGCACTTTTTTTGGTCAAAAAAAAAAAGATTTTTTTTTTTACTGTCATTGCACCAAACATCTCGCATATAAACAGCGGAATTTTAATAAGCAATTAATAAAGAAATAGATCTTCACTTTCTACAAAAAATCTTCACTTTAAATACTGTCACTGGACGATATTTACGACCCGTCACAAGCAAAAATCATTGGCCTTCCTATATCAAACAATTGTCTTGGCACACACTGCATAAGTCAGAGCGGTAAGAAAGAAACTTCTGATTGAGTTTCAGACGCATTCGTCGGTTAGAAAAACTGGACTTGCGGATGCATTGTTTGCATGGAGGTTGCAGTCTGAAACTTTAGTATCATATAACGCTGGGTCCATACATTTGCTCAAAACAAACAACTATTCACCCTATTTTAGTATATCCTTGAAAACAGTGGGTAGAAAGCCCCTTCTCTTTCACTTGTAGTACAAAGTCAAGAACTTCAACTTAAGAAAGCGAAAGTTCTTCCATTACAATCATTTCTGCAAATTTGTATCTATCCTTTGTGTCTTTTAGTTTTTTGAGTTCCATATCTTCGCATTTTCTATGCAATTTTAAGAGTAATCTGATTCATTCTTAATGCTAGTATTGAAGATCCTTATCCATTTTTTTTGATCTCATATTCTTGGTGTCTTCCAACCTTTCCTTTGCATTTGCTGCCTTATGATGGCTATTTAAACTCCAGATCTCCTGATCGACTACTCTTTCCAGTACATAGAATCATTTACGATTTTTAAAATTATAAATCTTATGTGATGTCATGTTAAGCTAATGTTGACTTATTGTTGGCGGTAGGGATGTATGAATGCTGTCAAAATATTGTGCATCTTTAACAGGTGACTCGAGTGTATATACTCACACGTACGACTTGTACATATGTGGCATATACGCAAATTATTGTCATGACCTTGAGACGATATTAGTCGACTCTTTTTGGTCAACTTTTCAAAAAGCAACTAAATTTTCTGTTTTAATATTCGCTCTGAATGCCGCAGCTTTATTTGTTCTTTCTTCTTCTCAAGATTTTGGCGACTTCTTGTTAGCTTTAGTTTTCGTATTCGAGAGACGTACCAATCAGAGACCTTAATTACCAGGACTTTTATAAACGACTCTCCATCTCTGCCTTAGACCTAAAAAAAAAAGACACACAAAATCATTATGCTATAAAGAGCTATAAAACTTGTACAACTCCATTGCTTACAAAACATTAAAAACCTTAAAAATACTCTTGCATAGCCTTTAATAGGGCTCTATAAAAAATAAAAAAAATTAAACACTATTATCAAACTAACCATGTTTAACTTTTGTAACTAGTCTTAATGATCATATTTATAAATAGACAATCACAATTAATTTGAAAACCTAATAATCACATACCCCGCACCAGGACTACCAGGGGGATTTTTGCCTAATGTTTTTTGATACGAACAGAGTCGATGATCGGGCTTATTTTGTACTACTGGTGTAATGAATGTATATTGAACTAAGCGCATAGTGTGTGTTTTAATGTCTCGTTTTACTCTATTTTCTAACTAATCCGGATATTTATTAAATCATAAGTACTAAAATTAACTTGAATTAGCAACAAATCAAATATCCAAATATTGTATTAATATTTCAGTACATAACTTTAAACATTATTCTATTAATGTATTATATATTATTAATTGAATTTCATTAGTTGAGTCTTTACTCATAGTACTCTATTACTCATATTGCATATATTTACTCCCTTAGAATATTCCTCTGATATAATTATTGGTATCATATTTAATTATATAGAAATCTATTCATTCTTTAATTTATAAGACATATATTTCGAATACCCTAATATATTATGTATCGTTAAATGTATTTATTTGTCCTCCATTGCCTATTCACTCATTAATAATAACTTACTTCAATATGTGGCCTACTTTTATTTGATTAATAAATACTCATTATTCAAATATATTATTCAAATATATTATATTAATTATTCCGTATTATTATTATTATCATTCATTAGCACTATATTATAATTATACTACAAATTATTAATTATTATTCTTATTATATTAATTATTATTTATTATTATTATTATATAATTATTATTAGTTATTCGTATTATTTTAACATATCATTTGTATAATTATTATTATTATTATTATTTATATTACTCATTATATAAATTATTACTATCCTTTTGACGCTATATTGAATTAAACCTGCTGCCAAGCTTTAATAAGGTTCCTTTAACATATTAAACATTTTGCCTAAGCAAACTTGCCCATAAATTGTTCAAGCCCCACTGTGCAGCAAGACATTGCGCACAAGCACTGTCGGTGTTGCACAGCACACGCGATTGAGATCACTACTTTATAATAAGTAACTAGTAGTATATAGAATAGTATATGATATCCATCATTACTTATATCTCATAGTATAAATATAAATATATATATATTGAAATACTTCGATAAAGTCAATAGGAAACCTAATTATAGGAATGAAGATTATTATAATAAAATTAAGCTTGCGACTACCTCAATCAATATCATATATCTGCTAATTTTATTTAAATACTAAAAAGAAAGTATTAGCCGCCATAAAATATATGTGTATTTGGAGACACCTGCATTAATGGATGTAAATTATACTATTGTATATACTATAATAAAGCATATATTCTATATTAATTTTATCATTAATATAAAATATGGAAGAGGGAGGCTGAGAGAGAAGTTGGTAGAGCCGAGAATCGGTTGAAGAATAGTACGGTATAGAAGAGGAAGATGGACTTGGACGGACATCTTTATATTCACATACGCAGACTATGGTTACGGCGAAGATGCTCTGCATCACAGAGCATTTGATTCCACTGGGCCAAGATACAGCTCTGGGGAGAGCTAGGAGAGGAATTATGAGTGAGGATGGCTAGAATTAAGAAGGCAATAGGATAAAGTACTGATTATGAGAAAATGGTTGTAATGTTAGAATGAGTGCCGAAGACGATTAGAGGGTTTGAGGGGAAAAACAGGAGTTAAGCAGGGGAGTGTTTTATCGCCACTGCTGGTTATATCATTTTATATTTAGACGTGGTGATAAGAAATTGACCAGGTTTAGAGCTGTTAGAGAATTTGAAAGGGGAACGCCATAATGGCATATGGCGGGAGAATCTGAGGCACGGCTTGAAGAGGGAGAGAGGAGACGATCTCGTGATGTTATTTGGGTGGAGTTGTTTGGCTGGAGGTAGGTTGCGAAGAAATCTAGGGCCGGAATTGTCATTCTCTCAACGGTACAGAAGACAGAGATAATAACAATAACCCAGGAAGGAAAGAAGGCAGGAAGATGATGTTACTGGAATGGTGAGAGGTCTACCGAGTGAGGTAAGCCTCATATAACTACTTCTTACTTCAACATCGCCATATAAATCCTCTGCACATGATTTATTTTAACAAAAGGAGGAGGAAGTGGAGGAGAGATTACGAGAAAAGCATGGAAACACATTAGACTATTCCTCAAATTGTATTAGTTCCGATCAAGCACAGAAATACCCAATGATGTAAGCATAAAAAAGTGCGTTACTAGAGTGGTTAAAAAAACAATGATTTTTTAAAGACATATACTGACTCCGGAGCGCTGTCGTGTCGGAGCAGGAAACCCCATGCGACAACAAAAGCAAGAAAAGAGAGGAGAAGTAGAATGAAGATGAGAGGTATTAAGAACTATGATTTGAAAGATAGCAGAGACAGAATAAGGAATGAGAGTTAATTAGAGAAGCATACAGGGCTGAACAAAGATAGATAGGTTGCTCATAGCTCGTTATCTGGCGTGAGATATGATCTGATCTTTGTGGAACACTCCTCGAGAGATATTGTGGAGCAGGACAAGAATGCTGAAAGAGATGGTAAGTGACACCAGTGATGTCAAAACCGACCCGCAAGGGAGCAAGACAGAAGCAAGAGCCGCGATGGGCACCTACTCGGCCCCTGAGATCGAAACTCTCACTGTGGAAACGAATCGTCAACGCATAGCCAAAATAGAGCAGATGTAAAGAGAGAGAGGAAATAGTGCCAGACAGAAGGGATGTCTGAGAGAAAAGACTCTTGCGACGATGCTGGACAGGCTGAAGGAATCCTTCCTGGAGAGGAAAAGAAAAGAAAGAAATTACTAACTCAACAGCTCGATTATACTACATCATATAATAGTACTAATATATATAGTAATATGTATATATCACATATATATATATATAACTTACTATTTACAAATATAAATATAACTATTAATATATTATATATATATATATACATATGCTCCATCTCGAAGGATTAAATTGGCCTAGGCTGGAAGAGATGTAAGAGGGCCCTGGTTGCATGCTTTCTTCTTAATTTTTTTATGCCCCCCTGGTCTCCGATCCGTGCTCTACTAATGAAGAATTTATTGGTCTCACTAATATAATCAATTAATTAAAATTTTGTTTAGACTTGTATCATGTCCCCTTGAGAATCGCTTTCTGCCAGAATGACACAAGTATGTCCAACATCCTTCACTAGCTCTACCTCCATCATAACTCTATACAACATCATCCTTCGTTAGTCATACAGTTCGACTCTCTCTCTGCACTATCTAAGCCTTCTCTTTTAAATAACGGGCCATTAAGACTTTGCCAATACTCTATATTATTGGGGCATAAAACAAGCTACTTATCAGTTTCTTTTACTTCTTTGCTCTTGCTAACAACATTGCAATTTATTATGTAACCCAGCATCCTTATTAAGCTTTATTCCTTTGCTTCCAAACACTATCAGCTACCTCTTCAAAATTCTGTCGTGTATAATTCATCATCCTACAATCTTTTTCCTTGACTTCACAGACCTTCAAGCCAGATTCCCCATTTCATTATCGTAGTTTAAAAACTTTTTATTGAGATAGCCTAGGATAATAATAATAATTGGTAATAATAATTAAAATATATATCCTATATAATATTCATAATAATTAATCAATGCAATATATAATAATAATAATAAAACATAATAATTAATACTAATTATGTAACTAATAATATAACTAATAATAATAATAATAAACTAAAATAATAATAATAATTTAATATAATCACATAATAATAAATAAATAATAATGATGATAATTCAATTAATCAATAGATAATATATAATTATTTGCAGGATCTCCTAAATAATAAATAATAATAAAATAATCAATTATATTTATATAACTCATAATAATAATATAATTAATAATAATAATTATAATAATTAATAATATAATAATAATAATAATAATAATATAATATCAATAATACATATAATAGAATAGCAATCAATTACGATAATAATAATAATCAAAATTATCTACCACAAAATATAATAAATATAAAATAATTTATCTCATATTATAATAATTAGACACTTTTCAAAGCAGTATTTCGACCGCCCTTTAAGATTTATCAAAGAACAACTTAGATGTTTTTTAGGCATTTTTTTTTTTATAAATTGTTTAAGCATTTTTTCATAATTCAGTATTTCTCGGAGGCGCTGCATATATTTTTTGCTAAAGAAAGTAACTTTAATTAACATACTCGTGAGCTAATGAAAATTTAATATCTGTATTGTCACTTAGTCTTCCGAGACACATCACTCCATTAAATATAATTAATGAATTATTTTCATATTTTTTATATCCCTCAATTTCTATTATATTTATACATAAGTCCGAAGTAGCCTTTAGACGAAAAAACTCCTCGCTCATATAATAGACAGAGCATTCAAGCGACAAACCCGAGGAACTGTTTAATATTAATATCTAATACTATACCATTTTCATTGCCAATCTCTGGCATCTGGCCATAGAGAGTACGCGAACATTTATATAATGTATCTGAATAATGTATGCCGCAATTTGGATCCGAAAAAACTTTGAGCATTATCAGCTGGGCATATGTTTTATTAATATTAATTTACATTTTAATTTGACCTTGTTAAATTCGCATTCACTATATATATATAATATATATCAGTTATATGTATATATATATAATTATATATATATATATATAACATGATGCTTCATAACTAGATCTGTATCAAAAGTAATGAATTTTAACATGCCAAATTAACTTGAATCATTCTTATACCATATATATATAATCATATTATATACCTATATATATATAATACTTTATATATATTAATAAATATAATATATATCTCTTTGTATATATTTAATATCTTTATATATAATATAATATAATATTATATATTATTTAATATACTATTATAATATTAATATACTCTCATATATATACCTATATATATACTATATAATTATACTATATAATATATAATATACTACATACTATTAATATACTGTCTGATCATATAACTATATCAGTCTATATCAGGCGGCGCTTCTAAGGGGAACGCACAGCAGAGCCGGCCTCCCTCCTAGAAAAAATACAAAAGCATACTAATGTAAAATATAAACCTAATTTAAATTTTACTTTATTTTACTATTTAAATAATTCTAAAACGATGTCTATAAAAGAACGTAATTTCTACATAAGACTCAATTTAATTCGATCTAGTTTCTGCGAAAGCATTAATTGTTTCATATAAGGATCATTGACTGGAGGAATTGCCATTTTTGTTTACTTTATTGAAATGCATCAATTTATGAAATTTTTCTCCTCAAAACCTCTGGTTGTCATGGCATCGTTAAAAGTAACCTTAAATGTGTATTTTTGTCTAACTTTTTGAAGGGATTTGTTCCACCAAAGCCATCCTTCTTCGACATTGGCTCTAAGCCAAAATCCAATTTGTTTGAATTTCTAATCATAAAAACATTATTATTTAAACTTAACATTCTCCCCAATTTCATACTATATTTATTAAACCCTCATAACTAATATTACTATATTATATTATATAATATTTATTATATTATTATATATATTATAACATATATATTATATTTAATATATTATATTATATATATATAAATATATATTTAATATCTATATATTATATATATATTGGAGATAGAGTGAGAGAGAGAGAGAGAGAGAGATGAAGACGGGTGAGAGAGGAGAGAGTAGAGGGAGAGTGAAGAGACGAGGGAGAATGAATAGACGAGGAAGAGTGAGAAGACGAAAGAGACTGAAGAGACGGGGGAGATGAGAGAGAGGGACTGTGAATATAACCTCTATAAAGTTAGTTGGCTAATTTTTAAATTGTTAAATTCTCAAATTTTCAAAAACACCTTTTCTGTGCAAATACTTCTCACCCTCAACTATCTAAGTACTTCAATATTTTATCTAATGGATGAAGGAGTGCAGCAAAACAAAATTTCACAATCTAATTTCTCAACTCATGCAATTCTTCGAATACGGTCTCAGTTTTGCAGTATTTATACAGGAATGTTGACATTTCTTGCATACATTAATTATAAATCTAAATTATTAATTTGGTAATAAAGCAGTAATTACATAAACTTTATAACACAGGCTATAATCATAAACATATTTCACTCTCCGCTACGAAAAATGAGCAGGACACGGGCTGGGCTAAAGTTTCTTCATTTCAAGCGACTTCTTAACGAGAGTGCAACGGTGCTTAAATTATTATTAGATCAAACTCAGTATAAAAAAGAAATACAATGTGCACATAATTATTATTCTATTAAGCATCTGTCATTATAAAACTTCCAGGTCTTAATATGTATACCTTTATATATTATTTAATTAACAAAATAATTTTATTATATAAAATATTTTGAGTTAAACCATTCTCATACAGTTCTCTGTTTAGACATTTAATAATCCCTTCCTTTTATGCTAGGAAAATGATGTTTAGGGCTTTCAAACATACGATATTAGTGAACACAATATATGAAATTATTTTTATCGAAAATTGCATTTAAGAATCAATAAATGTTTTTGATATTTTAATCTTTCTATTCTTAAATATATACAACATAAAATTTATAGAAAATGATCGACAGGTAAAAAAAATAAACAAACTTGTTATTTAAACTGAAAAGTCCTTATATATATATATATAATTTACTACCCGTCTTGAAATTTTGCTCTCTGACATTTTTGGAGAGTTATGAGCCGTTACAATATTATTATTATAATTGTATAATAAAAATAGGTAGTTTATTTTCAATGCGATGATGCTTACACTTTTTTGTTTTGAAATATTTGAAATATATTTATTTATATAGAAAGAAGGATTGGGTGGTGGGGGTAGGAGGGGGTCCAAAAAAAAAAGAGATTTTTTAATCGCACCCAAAATCCATCCATGCATGTTATATTCTCCAAATAGACTCTGTATTTGTTTTGGCAGAATCTTTCCGCTTCTGTGATCGTTCCATGCAAGTTTGTTTCACTCTCCTCTGTATAATCCTCTTCCTATTCCTCCTCCTCTTCCTCTCTCTTTTTTTATGGGGACTGTATTATTGCTCCCCCCCCCTATCTTTTATGCATTTAAAATTACATACGGTGTTTTGTATTAAAAAACAAGCAAGAATATTGGTCTCTGTTTTTCTCACGAATAATGTGCCATCGATTACGTAACGTTTGTTTATATCTGAACCTTAGGTCGCAATTTGCTTCGTTTTAATCCTAACAATTGCAACAACAGCAGCAAACGATGACAAAAACAACAACAGCAGCAGCAACACCACCACCCACCACCACCACCAAAACAACAACAACAACAACAACAACAACAACAACAACAACAACAACAACAACAACAACAACAACAACAACAACAACAACAACAACAACAACAACAACAACAACAACAATAATAATAACAATAATAATAATAATAATAATAATAATAATAATAATCAGATAATAATATATAATAATGAATAATAATGAATAAATAATAATAATAATATTAATAATAAAAATAATAATAATAATAATAATAATAATAATAATAATAATAATAATAATAATAATAATAATAATAATAATAATAATAATAATAATAATAATAATAAACTTGCAGTATTAATACAATTATGAAAATTAACAAATGCTACAAATTGTTTGCTACTTTCGTTCGCTACTTTCTTGTTTGATTTGGGCCTAATTTGGCAAGGCACTCTTTCGGAAGACGAAAATGAACGAACGGATTTGGCACTAAATTGAAAAGATAAATATGAGGTCTTGGAATGCAAGATAAATAATAGGTTTATAAGGAAGCAGAAGAAAGGAGGAGAGAAGGAGCAGATGGAAGGCGGAGAGGAAGGGACAGAGGAGGAGGAAGAGGAAGAAAGGGAAGGCGGAGGAGGGCGACAAAGGGATAAAAGAGAAGGTGGAGGAGGACTGAAAGAAGAAGTAGGAGAAGAGGAGAAGGAGGAGGAGAAAGAAGGGAAGGAGGAGGGGAAAGAAAAAGAGGAAAAAGGGAGAGGAGGAGGGGATAGAGGAAAGGAAAGAGGAAAGGAAGAAGAAGGAAGAGGAGGAAAGGGAGGAATAGAAGGAGAAAGAAAGAAAGATGAGTAGGAGGAGGAGGAGAAGGAGTAGAAAGAAAAAGAAGGAGGGGAGAAAGGAAGGAGGAAGAGGAGGAGACCGGAGGAGGAGGAGATGACCACCCGCTTCAGAAGCAAGAAGATGAAGAAGAAGAGAAGAAAAAAGAAGAAGAAAGGAGGAGAAGAAGAAGAAGAAGAAAAAGAAGAAGAAGAAGAAGAAGAAGAAGAAGAAGAAGAAGAAGAAGAAGAAAAGAAAAAGAAAGAAGAAGAAGAAGAAGAAGAAGAAAAAGAAAAAGAAAAAGAAGAAGAAAACCTTAATATAGAAAAGCAAAGGAAAGATGTAAAGCAAAGTTAAGCATATTGTAAAGAGCTTAAATGGGGACACGAAAATAACAACGAAATCGATTAAGGGAAAAGAAAAGGAGAAAAAAGAAATAATATGGAGCGTGAAAGGGCAACAGCCAGACATCAATGCTACAAGAAACTTGAGTAATTAGGCTGGATTTCCCCTTACGGAAAATGATATAATCTATCAAAGTCAAACGAAAAACATGGTCGCAGCTGAGAAAGAGAGATGAAAAGAGAGAGAGAAGAGAGAGAAGAGAGAGAGAGAGAGGAAGAGAGAGAGAGAGAGAGAGAGAGAGAGAGAGAGAGAGAGAGAGGCTAATTACTGTATGTGAAAATAAAATGAAATATCTTGGTGAGAGAGTAATGAAAATAATAAATTTACTCATTTCAAATGATACTCAAAAGATTTATAAATTTGTAATTTTTTTTCAAATAAATTACAATGCAACAATTAAATAAAAACGGTAACTATATTTTATTCTAAGGGAAAAGGAGAAAGTATCATGTCAGAATTATAGGAACTGTATTGTACTGTTACAATTAATAACCTTAGCCACTGTTTCCTTTACCTTTTCTGCAATTGCACAAAGAATGTTCTTCTAAAGTGAAAAATAGGAATAATAATAATAATTGCAAAAACTATGAAATTAAAAGATATTATATCAATGGAAAAAAATGGTAAATTAAAATTACCGCTCAAATGCGCAGAGACATAGTTTAAAGAAAACACTAACCTCAGATCTTTTCTATTTATGTCTGTCCCTTTCAAGACATTCCCAATTAAACTCCTGATTCAAAGAACGTCCTCGAAGTCGTCGTGACCTCTTTCAAGTTAGACCTTATCAAAGGAACTCTTTCTTCCTACTCTAAAAACACATCTACCTCAAATATAATGAGACAAAATGAATTAAGTATATATATAAATATATAATTATATTATTATATATATATTATATATATATATATCAGTATATATTATATATATATAATAATATATTAGTACTATATAATATATATATATATACTATTAATATATATATATATATATATATATTCAAGTATAAGGAACTGTCAGTGAGCGCCCTCCTTTCGCCTCATTCACTCCGCTTTACCAGCCCAATCTTCGCTCGGCATTCGGCGTAGCTTTCATGGGCTGGTAACAAAGCTCGGTTGTTTCATTTCGCTCTTGGGCTGGTACCGCTCGCTTCGCTCGGCAGTTTTTCTACTACTAACATAATATTTTATAAAGACAGTTTTTATTGGAAATCAAAAGATCTGTAATTTTGTTTTTATGTAATTTTTTTATAAATATAATTTGAAAAGTTGTGAGCATTTACATTAAAAAATAGTCACGCCTGTACGAATTTTTTATAGAGAAAATTATATTCTTATATGTCCTGAATGCAAGTTCAGCATCTTGGGGTACGAACTACTTTAAACTATATTAAAATAGAATACTAATGATAGCAACGAGCATTGCTAAATATTCTAACTTGAAAATGTGGTCTGTATCTTAGTGACTTAGTGGTTGTGGTTAGACTAACCGACTTAAGGCACAGGAGTCTTGCCTTCAAACCCAGTTGAAATTTTAGAAAAAAAATTTAACAGTCCCTGTAATCGGGAGTGCAGTAAAATAATAAGTGATATATATATTATATACTCATAATTATATATATATCATATATACTAATAATATATATATATATATACCAGTATATATATATATAATATTTAGTCTCTCTAAGGTCGTTCTAAACCATTTCACACCACTATAATATTTTATTCATTCTTTTTAAGTTCTTTGTTAACTATACGTTTTACGTGTAAGGGAGGTTATCATTATAATATACATAATTATATATATATAATATATACCTATTATATAATATATATAATAGTACTATATATGACACCGCGAATATATATATATATCTATATATATTATAATATATAATATTAATATCTATACTATATATATATATATTTATCATATATATATATACATATTATAAGTATTACTATCATCTTTTCTTCCTATATACGAATATATATATCACTACTACTATTACCTCAATGTATATATAATATAATAGTATAATATATATAGTATATTATATATATATATATATATATTTATATATATTAATTTAGTCGCGAGTGTGGTAAATAATAGCATAATAATAATACTATAACATTAATCTTGGTAATGGAAGCATAATATTAAATCCAATAATAATGTAAACTCATATAAAAGTACATTAACAAAACCGGAAGCTTAGGCAAGACAACAAAGTTGAAGATATCGTTGAGATTTATATGTTTGCTGATTTTCATTTAAGTATATTAATAATTGGGGTTAAATTTGTAAAGATATTTGCTATTTGAAAGCAGATTCATGAAATGAGCAAATAGATCTACCGGATGTATTTTAATATGTTAAATGTTAATATCTGGTTTTACTTGACATAGAAAGGTAAATGAGGTATGGATTTATAAGTTTTCTAGTGCAAGAATTCAGAATTTGTTATTCTTTTTAGCTAAAAACATTAGGAACGAAGTTAGTTGAAAAATCTCACAAAATATTAAAGATAGTAAAATTTTTATGAAAGCAAAATTAATATATTCTCGTATGGATATTAGGAACGAGGCTAGTTGAAAAATCTCACAAAATATTAAAGATAGTAAAAATTTGTTATGAAAGCAAAATTAGAGACTTGATGAGCTAAGTAAAGTACATTTATTTTAAAAATTGTAAAATATATAACTTAATAAAAAATAAATAATTAATCTTTGTATAATTAAATTTAAGTTATCAAAATTAGCAATCCATTCTAGATATAGAGAAAATCTATATAAAATGGGCAAGATCTTGAAAAATGAGGCAGAAACCAAAAATCCTATTTATAATAATAAAAGAAAATTCTATAATAAAAAATGACTACTTGTGAGATTTGTAATACAACTATTCTAATTTTCTAAGATTCATGAAATAATAATAATCAATACAAATAATAATCAATCTTGTACCTTCATAGGCAAGGTGTTTTTCCTATACTAAGAATTTTCAAATTTTAATTTTCCATGCTTAGTATGAGGCGTAGATTGGAGTAGGTACATCGGGATTTCATTACAACTAAGAGAAATTTATTTTTAAAATTAATTATTTTGTAAACAAGTTCTATCTGAAAAGGGAATTAATGTTAATTTTACAAAGCATATCTGTTGGTTCAATACAAAATGTGCATCGATCCAAAATATTTATTGAAGTAATTGTAATTACACACATTGAAAATAAAATTCATGCGAATAAATAAATTTTCAATTTTTCAAAACTAATGTTTACCTCTAACTTTGTTGAATTTTTATAAAAAATTCGCGAATGAGAAAGAACATTAAATATATTTTTCAAACCTGTTTTCAACATTGGATCTATGACCAGAATAGCTGATTTGACTCAAATAAGAAATGTAACTGAACCAGATTTCGCAACATTGAGAGAAAAAATTTGAAATTATACAAAAAGCAAGGATTAGCGTGGGTAAATAGTAATTCATAAAGCTGACTTAGAATCGTGAAATACAGTGGCTAAATACAAAGCCCTTAAATGGCTGTCTGTCATATAGCTTCGAAACTCCAATAAATATAAAAGAACTAAAAATTTGGTTAAAAAATATTCAACAACAAATATGACAATGAATCTTTTCACAGATGGTGTATTTCAAGACTCTTAGACCGAAGGTCATAATTCTCTAAACCTTTCTAATAGACCGTAATAGCTAGAATTCAACGTATAATATAATTGGGAAAGTATAAGAATTCCCAATTCAAATCTAGCAGTAGATTAATAAAATTGGCAAATCCAAATGATCGTGTCAGTTAATCGTAAATGGGTTGGATGAAATGAAATAATATACCCTTTAAGATTCACTAAAAATTATCGGCAAAACTAAGTATGTTGACTTTTTTAATATCAAAAGTGAATAAAAACTAATCATTAAATGAAGAAAAATAAGGTCCTCTTTATTCATTCAGTCACATGAAATGAAACCTATCATCGGTCTGATTCTTGTTTACTTGTTTTTTTAGAAACAATTATTTGATGATCAATTATATCGAAAGCTCGTAGTGTACAATCACAGTGAGAATGGAAGTTCTACGTTGGAAGGGTTCAGTTGTTTAGAAATTAACCCCTCAAATAACAACAAAATTTTAAGACAAAAAAATCATTTGTAATATAACGCAAGATTGAAAATGACTTTAAAAAAAATAGCAAACAGCTTCCATCTAGTCCGCGATTTTATTAAGCAAAAATCGATCAAGCCGACAGCTGTTTGTTATGCGAAACTGTGATGGGTTGATAGAAATTCAAAAAAATATACCATATTACAGTCAAGACCATTGCTTAGTTCTTTGTGAGATTTTTTCTTTTCTTTTAGAAACGAAACACGAAACTGTGATGATTATTAATAAACAAACCATAAAACTTACTGATGATGGGAATGACACTTACAGAGCCGCTGACTAATGTGTATGTATGTGTAAATAATAGCATTCAAAAAGAACATTATAAAGTGGGACAGATTATAATTTATCTAACAGGAAATAGGGGAGGACACCACTCATACGAAGCTTGTAATTTGACAATTAACAACCCAAAATTTATTCCGAATCCAATTATGGCATACTATATGAAAAGCTGGCAGATATTATCTGTGATTGCGATTGGTTCGCTACCGAAAATGAACAAAGGCTAATAATAGAAAGTATCTAACAGAATATGAATATAAACAAAAGTGGATACGTTCCATGCAGTTAATGAAACTAAGCGGGAAATAAGTGGAGTTCGATATTTTGGAGAATTTATGGGACGACATACCGTTAGAGAGGCCATGCATCAGAATTATTAACTGACCGTTGAACAAGGATCTCCTGCCAAGAAGAACAGTAAGATTGTGTACCAAAATTACTATATCTCCTCCTACCAAGTCAAGGAAACCTACGAAAAGTCAAAAATTTGAAGGTCGGTGATGGAGTATAGAAGTCGAGCAGAAAAGTATACAAGATTTTTAGAGAGAAGGTTATCTTTCGGCAACCTTTACAGAAGAAGTCATTTATTATATATGAGTATTGACAGATAAACCTTATACACATAAAATTGAGGACATGAGTAAAGAATTAATTAGGCAGCATTTTATGAAGCAAGAGATCAGGTTGATAATAATCGTAGAATTTATTTTGAAGGCTTGAAAAAATATTAAAAAAACGAAGTAAAGGAAAATATTGGTTAAACTAGGAAAGGATACTAAATACACACCTCTTGGATAAATGAACAAAGACTTAAGCGGAAATTCTAGACGTCGAAAACACGGAAATCAGGCACACAGGAAACAGTTAAACAGCAAACGGCAAACAGATAAACAGAAAACCGTTTATCGTTCCTTTCAGTTGTTGGCTGTTTAGCTGTTTTTTCTCTATAATAAATGGCAAACTGTTACATCATAATAATTAAAGCTTAATCTCAAACAAGTGTTCGAGTGTAGCTGCAAGAAAAGGATTTTTAAACTGAGAATTGGACGAATATAGTGTTAATTAGGAAATGTTGTCAAAATTTTACCCCTATATTAGATCGTAGCCATTAAGTAACGATTTGGTAGCCAGAAAAACATTGAAGATGGTCAAAGATAGTAGATGTATTAGAGATCATTAGTCAACGACCGCTTTAATGAAGATATATCCTGTCATCACCTAGGTACTTCTGGATATACGTTTAATTAGAAATTATGGAAAAATATCCAGCTCAAAAAATATGTTGAGAACCCCTTCATTCAAAAATCATGATCGCGCCTTTGATATTAAATCGATTGAAGAAGAAAGTATAATTTTTTTTTAATAAGGTTTTAGAGTTGTAAATCTGATGGTAATAATTTAATTTTTAACAAACAATATATCGGTACTGAATGTTGATGGAAACTCTTAACCTTGAAAAATCCTGGAGACTGTTTCTAAAAATCAATGTTGATAATATGACTCACGAACGTAGCCAAACCCAAAGCGTATTAAGAGGTCATTACTACAATCTTGAATCTTCATTTGGATTTTAATAATTTCAGTTAAAATCACATATAAACATAAAATGATTAACTGAATTAAAGGAAAAAACATCAGAATACGATTCAAATAGCAAAGAACACCGAGAATAACAAATAGTATAACGGCAATATAAAGTTCGATAAAAAAGAAAAGAAATATCAATTGTTTATCATCAACAGTCCGATATTGAACTTTATAAACTAAATCGCATAATTTCTATTCTCAGAAATGTGCCAATCCTAGATAACAGCGGCAATGCGTTTTGTAATCGAAGCGTAAGTCATTAAATCCGTATCGCTTCTTTTCAACTTCAAATTAGATACAATTGCTGTTAATGTCGCATCAAACCTTCTCGGACTTTAATGAACATGAAGCATCATGTGGTACATGCAGTCAACGGTACATGCAGATCCTGAACTACAAAATCTGTATTCTGTTAAGTTAGGATCTAAAGGGTAAAACACAGTCGAAATTAAGCCGTTGATTAAAGTATAATATGTATCTCAGTACCCAATATTTAGATTGAAGAATCAAATAGATATATTCGTATATGAATATAATGGTTAGCAATTTGAAAATAATATTTTCAACAGGTCTTATAGAGATGAAAGCATATTGCAATAGGGTTACATTCAGGAAGCAGCTCGTTAAAAATAATCTCCAGCAAGGCATGTCCAATCATCATGAAGAAGTCGCGAATAACTTTGACATGCTATTGTTCATCATGAACGAATGGCAAAGTGTTAGTATTCGTTTCCATAAAACAAAATCATTTTAAAATTCTTTTAGGAGTTTTACGAGGAATATACTCTTGAATGGTATTGGAGAAAAATGGGTGAAACCGATTGTCCGATCATCTTCTATCGGTAACTTTCTGATATCTAGTGAATTCGTAACTTATTCATAGAAAGGTTGTTATCCTTAACTGTCGAAAAGTTGCAACATCACATAATTCTTCCTTAGAGGTGTTTTGTGCGAGTGTAGTAAAATAAGAAATTCAATTCACATTCATAAGAAAAATAGAAATAAAATGATAAATAAATTATCGGATAGGCTGTTCACACCTTCGTAGAATTTAAATTTAAAAAATTAATACCATATTTTTTTGTCACGGAATCTAAACTAAAACTATTAAAAATATTACGTATAAATTTATATATTTTTCTTTATAAAAAGTGGATTAATTTTTAAAAGTACACTTGTAAAATGATAACTGATACAAAAAATTATCAAAAAGTTTTTGACTTCGTAAAAACCATGCTTAGGGAAGTTTGTACACAAGATTGGAAAGAGTAATCATGCACTCAAATTTATGTGCATGTAATAATGGTCAAATAAAAATCGAAGGAGTAGTTGCACATAAATAAAATCTCTGCTATGGGGAGAAGAAGAGTAGGTTTCAATACTGACCAAGCGCAATGATAAGGCTGGTGTGTTTTTACTCTAACCTATACCAGCTTGCTAGCAGCTGGCGGATGCTGTGGGTTCTATTGCTGGTGGTGCTAGTGCAATAGATAAAACTGCATTAATGATAAGAAAGCCAGCAAACAGAAAAACAATTGAAAGAAATGTTGAGAAATAATCGTCAAATGGAGAAGAGAAGTCATTTTTTAGCTCGTACTCTATCGATAAAACTTGGGCAGGGGATTATATTTGAAACCATCGCCAGTAAATTAAAATTATTCAAATAAACAACTAAGGTCAAATAATGATGCTTATAAAATTGTTAACGAAGCGACACTAAAAATTCTACGATTTTTAAAGGAATTTAATGAATGAATAAAATTTTCCAAACAATTCTACATACATTAGTTTAAAATTTGTTTATTTTTTATATGTAATATGCTCATCAATTTAAATATTATTTTAAATGATAATTTTTATTAATACAAATTATACGATATTTTGGACTTTCCTATATAAAGTATCGTATAATACAATTTCTACAGTGTGCGATTCGTTCTTTTAAGGTAAAGTCTCCTAACTGTTTTAAATATTATTTTTATGTAAAATTTACATAAAAACAAATTAAATATCTTTTGATTTCCTATAAATGTCTCATAGAAATATTATGTAAGATAGGGAAACTGCCGAGCGAGTGAAGCGAGTATGTGTAATGGCATCGCCCGAGAGCGAATGTGTAGCGATGGCGTTGTAGCAGCCCTTAGAGCGAGCGGTAGCGGCGTAGCGGGCTGGCAGTGAGTAGAATAAGGCGAAAGGGGCTGGTACCGGGCAAGTTTCCCTACTACTACTCAATTAGATACTACTACTGACTAGCTACTGTACACAAATTTAGAAATTACATTAAAAGATTAATGAATAATATAATCAATAAAATATAATACCAAAAAAAATAATAATAATATCCAATAATAATTAATATTTTTAAGAAAACTTCTTTTCTAAAAACAAAATGGAGATTTAAATATATTTATATAATTATCATCTATCAGAGATATATCCTATATATATATATTATACTATATATAATACTTTATATATAAAGTTCTAAGATAGAGTTGAAATCTTTCTTTAAGCGGAAGGGTATGAATAGATTTTAACTATAGTTTATAATTAACGTATGATAATATAAAAGTGCTCATAAGTCTCTACCAGATCCATAAATACTATATATAAGTATATAACGTATATATA
>JABUQX010108680.1:0-15581 GCA_015478945.1 Trachelipus rathkii | reverse complement strand
CAAGAAGTATTCAATAATATCTTCAGAGTTATCCGTAAGCATTTTCTTAAATGTGTAGTATTCCTCATACAGAATATAAAGGGCTGTATTTACGTGATTACTCAACATTTCACCCCTTACACTCTGTAATAACACCCTCTTGCGAATCTCGGACATATACTTCAACTGCTGTATTCCTGTAATAAAGAATCCATACCGCGTGGGTTTAAATGTACACGAGTTATACGCTCTCCATACTCTTACCTCCATTCTGATTATGTCTTGTTTCATTGAAAACTCGATAATGAGTTGTTTAGGTTTCCTCTTCACACTCTCGCTGATAACTACTTTTGTTCCGATTAAACCTGAAGGTTTATTAATGCTGTGCGAAATGAATGTTTCGGCATGTAAACATACATTAAGTAGTTCTTCTGTATTCATAAATACCCTTTGGGCTACTATCAGTTGCATGGAGGTGAAAGTACACGTGGGTTGTTAAAATCACTGGCCATCGGGATTCATTTTTTATAAACAAATGAAACTCCACAGTTTATGGCAGGATTTCCACCCATCTAACAATGTCCTGTTATAGAGATGAAACGTTAAGTCTGAGCATGTTTGATCACATTGAAAATAGCAAGGTTCTTTTTGGCACGCCAGTTCGCATAAACACTCTTCCTTGCTTGAAGTTACAAAGGAAACTGAGGGATCATCCAGAATATATTTATCCTTATCAGAAAGTAAAAATAAGGAGGTGTGCGCATTTTATTCTAATCATTCCTTAGGAAAGCTTTTGAACGACAGATGCATTCTTAACCAGTGCCGTTCATGTGTTGTAAAATCAGGAATTAATCTTTTTAATGTTCTGCCAACCCAAGTTAGTGTGCTTAATAGTAATTACGTATCTGTCAACCCAACTCACTCTATTACCAATAGCGATGCTCCTTTAGAGTTTATAGTAACGGGTTCAGGGGACTTTTACATCGATCCATGCGACATCCATTTATACTTGAAAGTGAAACTTTTATCAGAAGACGGAAGCGAACTACCTACATCTGATGATCATGTCGTTTACACTGAGAGTAACTCTTCCTGACACGCTTCAGCCAGCTGGGAAATAATTCCTTAATGATACACCTGTTTTAAATTCAGCACAGCCTTATTTTACCCCGACAAAATGCTACATCAACAATCTTTTAAACTTTAGTGAAGATGCGAAACAATCCCACCTGCAATCCTGTGGGTTCTACAGCTTTAAAGATGTAGATAAGCATATTGACCGGGCTGCGAAATCTCCAAATAACACATACGAATTTTACGGTCGACTAATGGGGGATCTACTTAATCAGGAGCGACTTCTACTCCCTGGTGTGGAATTTAAGTTGAAATTGACTAGGGCGGCTCCACAGTTTGCATTGAAAGTAAGCACTAAAAGCGGAGCTACGAGTTCTCCCCCATCCCCAATTTTCAAATTGTTGGAGACCTATATTTATGTACGCAAAGTGAAACTCACAGCTAACAGACATCTTGAAATTGAAAAATCACTTCTTTCATCAACCGCAAAGTACCCATTGATACGGGTGGAGACAAAGATTTTTAACTTTACACCTGGTTTATCAAATATTAGCATCCCCAACATTGTTAATGCTACTCTACCCCTGAAAGTTGTAGTAGGTATGCTTGAGCATACAGCTGTATCAGCAATTATAAAAAAGCCGTCCTTTTAATCCAGCATTCAATGGTAAAACGGATCAGTCTTAAGCGAGGGCATTCACACGGTAGGGATTACGAAACGTCTTATAGCACCATTCCTACGAGTCACTGTGCTCTCGGCCTTTCTACGATCTGATAGCTCAAACTGTGCAGTGTAGTGATACAGGAACGGGAATTACACTACAAGATTACGTTGACAATTCTAATTTATATGCTTATGAACTAACAGCCGACCTTTCTTCGTCTGCCTCTACTCATTTAAGCGCGTAACGAGTGCTCATTAGGCTGAATTAAAATTTTGCATCGAGCTTACAGGTTCCTGTTTCAGTCTGTCTATATGGAATACCAGAGCCTCATTGAACTAGACAGTGGTTAGAAAACGTGTTCTAAGCGGATAAACCATGAACGGAGCGAACTGGCTGTACTTAGCGTCCAGTAAAGACCGGTCTTTCAAGCATACGCAGCCCAGTAATGAATGAGAGATATAAAAATAAGAAGTAAACGA
The DNA here is from genome assembly GCA_015478945.1 of Trachelipus rathkii. NCBI lineage: Eukaryota > Metazoa > Arthropoda > Malacostraca > Isopoda > Trachelipodidae > Trachelipus > Trachelipus rathkii. Next base: position 13,384 of record JABUQX010108680.1, on the reverse strand, counting down.
GAGGTTAGATATTTAACACTTCACCTTAGATGGGAAAAACTGCTCAAAGCCATTGGGCTGCTACTGTACAAACGTGAATGAAAACTGTATGATTCTAGTTGATTCACTGCATCAATCGACGCTATATTCATCCCCTTATATAAAGCAATTCCTAAGAAACAATAATTCAAACTACATGAAAACCTTAACGTTTCCGATACAATCATACTCGTCACAGCTATGTGGACTCTATGCCGTTTACTTTTTACAAGGATTACTTAAAAAGCGTCCTCTTGAAGATCTCGTTAATGTATTCTCAACTAGAAATCCCATACTCAACGATTTTATTATTGTTCATGAAATTCTAAAAATGATGTAATTTTACTCAATAAAAGAATATTTTATAATAGCGTTTCAGTGTATAATTCCTCATCGTATTCTGTCTATATTAAAAAAAAAAATATAGCGTATAATAATATTTTCGGCAGGGCATATATAATATATAAAAAAATTATAAAATATAATATATTAATTTATATATATATATATATATATATATATTAATATATATATATAATATATATAATATATATATAATATATGATTATATATTATAAGATTAAGACCATTGTTCCTCATTTGAAATCATCATGAAAACTTTAAAGTAGTACTGATTAACCTTTGCGCGCATTCCTGCCCATGGCTGCTCTATTAGCCTTAAAATTACACACCCTTAGCTAAAAATCGTATCGTATAAAAAACTTGAAGCCAAGATATTTAGTCAGAGTTTTTCAGGGATTTCCTCATTAGTAGATGTTTTTGAAATTTTAAAACCCCCCATAACCCCCCCCGCTTTTCTTAATTTGAAAAATTTAAAATTTAAATTGTTTTTAAATTTAATATATAATATATATAATATATATATAAATACTATACATATAATATTATAATATATAATAATAATATATATAATATATATAACTTATATTAAAATAATAATAATTAATAATAATATATATCATATCTCGAATCTAAATAATATATATTTACTTTATTTATATTATAAGCATATATATATAAATATATATAATGATAATATATAATATATAATATATATATATATGGTATTAATATATAATATATTATATATATAATATATTTATATAATAATATATATATATATAATATTATATACTTATAATATCCAACATTTCTTGTCAGTTACTGTTTACGTCTTTGAAAGAATTATTGAGGAAGAAAACGGAAAATAGTGTCTGCCAAATAATCAAAAAGCGATTGTTATTAAAACGTTACTCATGGAGAGGAGGAGAACCTGTACCCGAAACATCGTACTCAGTAAAATAGTCGAAGAGCTTTGCAGTGAATCTGAGTAGAAGCCGTGTCTTCCGTACCTATGAAATGCTAGCTCGAAGTGATGGTGATCGAAGTCAGAAATACAACCCAAACCATGCAAAAGGTAAGAGCAGTGTCCGTTAAATATTATTATATATATTATTATTATTTATTATATTTAATAATATTATATATATAGTATTATATATAAAGATAATATATATAAACTATATATATATATATATATATATATATATATATATATATATATATATATATATATATATATAATATATATATAAATATAATATATATATAATATTCACCTTATTGCAGCGTAAGGTGCTAGACATACAGACCGAGAACGAAATACCTCTACGACCTGAAACAGTGAACACTAATGAAGTTGATCTTGATATATCCACGGATAATGATGAGGAATGTGTGCGAGCTCTACTTGAAACCTGAGAGAAAGATGAACTTATTTCTTAATCCGCAAGCTATTGATAATAGGATTCGACCTAGAGTAAGTTTCTTAAGCGTTATTATATTCATAGACTAATACATAGATATTCTGATATAATATAAATATAATACTTAAAATACTATTCATTACAGTGTCGGATGTGAACAACAAGTCAAGGGCCAATGATGTCTGTCAAACAAATCGGACGGTGGGTAGAATGCAATTTAGTCCTGTTAAGAGAAGAAGGCCTTATAGCCAAACTCCGAGCTTCGGTAATCTTCAACGGAATAATGAGGAACGAGTCAGATCAGAATCATCAGTCAGTGCTATGAAGAAGAAGCGGTTACGGCCAAACATGCTTTGGGATGTATTTCTACCAAAACCGATATCCAACTGACGACGGAAAAATCAAGGAACAGGGTAGGTGCTTTCAATACATGTATTTTTTCCTAATAATCTCTTAGCATTCTACATTTAGTTTTTAATATTACATACAGTTTTCTTCCCTCGTATAGAATACACGCCGGAAAACCGCAGTCCTAATAAGAAAGAGGTGATCTCCAAACTTGAACGTCGCAGGACTTCGTCGTATCATAGAAGCCCAAAACCAAAACTGAGCAACAGTCGTTATACAGGAGATGGAAACCCAATCCAGATCGCTGCAGGCCGTGATCCTCAGTGCTCTAGGCCTCTCACGCTGAACGAAAAAAAAAAAACAAGGAAAGGTAGCCAGATTTCAAATCATGGAATAACGTATATATTTTACACTATAACAGTCTACTTTAGCTTACACGCTTCCTTTTTTCTCCTTCACCAGAGATCATCTGGAGTACCTCCCCGGAAAACAATCAGACTTAAGATACGGCTGATTCCGCTGAACTCCAAATACAAGTGAGTGCCCCGTTCCCCTTATAAATTAAGCGAATATCCCAGCTTCGAATCGTTCGGTAAGTTTACAATGCTAATTATTCTATAATTACTGAAAAAATATACTGAAAAATATTTTACATAAAGTATTACACAGTGTTTATGAATTTTCATTTCCTTTTCCAGAAAAAACGCAAGCAGAAAGGGAATCCTGGACGGATTGTAGATGACGGGGCTGTTGCGGGTCCTTCACGCGTAGAGGTGTTTCATGACGATGAGGAGTGAGTGATGAACCACCTGCCACACTTTCTCGACAGAATTGTGAACTAAACACAGATTGAAGGATCTTACGCCTTAACTCAGGGAGTTATCGATAACCACCGCTTCAGATACGTATCACACCAGACGAATCTAACGGCACTCGAAAATAACGATGTGACTAATTAAGCTTCATACACTAGCGTGATTAGAAACAGTAAGAGGTAGGCATAGTCGAGAGTAGTACCCTCCGCAGGTTTTCCTTTTACGGATAGGAATGTGGGCAATTCCATAACGAATTCCTCAGAAATGATATCTCGACAAATCCGCGCAAAGAGTTATCTGTCGGACCGTTTTTCTAGACTCTGTCCAATCTGGTGACCAAGCCATGTTGGACGATTTTGTTGTAGATGTTCAGATATGTCATAATCCAGAGGGAAATGGCCCAATTGACCCTTCTTCTGTTGAACTTTTATACATAAAGACGTCAAATTAAAAGTATACACCTAGGTATAATAACAAGAATAGGCCATAAGAACAAGTGCTAGGATGTGTTTTCCGAGCTATAGCCTGCACATGCTATAAGCTCCACGAGCTGCATGTACTAAAAAGCCAGACGAAGCTGCACCTAAAAAAAAACTATACCCTTCTATTGGAAGCCACATTACAATATGTGAAGTATTCAGCACGCGTTCGTACTGACTTACGATGTACCCTAAAGGCAGATATTTTGCAGTAATAGAGAGCACTGAATGTAGATATCGTTTTGCTAAAAGATAAGCATGGACAAACTCAGATTAGGTTTAAACCGCGAATACGAAATACAGAATAGGGACCTACCTCTCTTTGTGACATAGGACTATATATACTTCCCGAAGGTAAAGCCCAATTATATTCTCCTATTATCCATCGAGGATATCCATCAAGTATATAGCGTATTGTAGGTAGTGTAATTTCCTAAGATATTAACCACATTTAGTCTACCTGTTGTTTTCTATACACATGCATTATTGATTAATATCTTTATTCATTACTAGACACATTTATAATATAATCATAGTTACATAAAAACGATAATGTTAGTGCACTGAAATACAGGTGTGAGCACACATAAGTACTTAAATCTATAATATAATGTAAATGAGTAAACGAGGCTATAGATAATACAATCTAACGTTATTTACACTGTATGATAGATTTCTAAATCTATTGACTATTCTATATATATATTAGAGGCTGCATTACATCAAATAGCATAATAAAGACACTCACATGCATATACATAATTAAGACACATTATACGTATAGACCCTATCTAATATTGCGACACAAAATTGAGTAATATGACTGAATATAAACTGGTGCAAAAAACACCGACATATCTAGCTGACATATTAAATTATGGAAATAGTGCTACGACTATAATATTATTAATACGGAGTATTCATTATATGAGTAAAGAGCGATAACCATTATAGAAACAAACCGACCAATGAGTTATCATATTAGAAAAAAATCAATAAATTATATAATGTTCCACAACAGCTGAAGCGATTTCGCATATGCCTTAAGAGCCTACCTTCACGTTTATATATTTGACATCGAAACCATATAATCATAAATAGTCGTGAAGAGGTGAGTAGAAGACGCGTAAAAACGGATTATGCTTCCATATTTCTATGAGTAGCTAGTTATGCAAGACTGTGCGGGGATATAGGAACAGTGGACAAGTCATCACCGATGTACAGACTTGCGGGATACGGCACTCCGAACGATAAAATTCAGAAGCTGAATTTCTTTGAAGCAACAAATAAAGTATGAGAAGTGTCCTGTCGATCTATTTCTCAACTATATATTCAGATTTGCTGAAAAACACAAGAAGTCAAATATACTAGTTGCAGCTCATAATGGCGGTAAGTTCGACAATCAGTTTGTTTACAGCAAACTGCTTGCCAGACCTACCGTCCATTCCATATCCTCCAATCCGGTAAAGCGTGGAACCAAAATAATAACTATGACAGCTAACCACAATATCCAGTTTAAGGACACGTTAATGTTTATGCCTCTGTAGCCTTGAAAAAAACTACCAAGTGCTATGGGTATTAAGCACTAAACCAGCGGATGAACTTGTCTTCTTCCAGCAAGGATTCTTTCCTTACCGATTTCTAACCCTCGAGAAACTAGAAGTATAAATTACAGGAAAAAATTCCGGATAAGGCTGTCTTTGAGACACATCGTATGTCCGACAGTGAAAGACTGATGGTTTGAACATATGTATCAATACACTTTCAGTGATAAGGACTACGAAATATCATTGAAAGATGTTATTCTTATTGTGAACTCATGTTAATATTCTTCGTAAGTCCTTCGAGAAATCATGTGGTATCTTCCTTTGAGAGAAATCATAAATGTGTACTGTCTACTTGAATTCTGTTCTGACCATTCACATGTGCATTTACATTCAAGTATATAAAATGCGAATCTACTATAGCCTGAAAATACACTTTTGCCATTATAGACGTACGAAATGATTCAAATCTACTTTCGTTATGATGCGAGAGTTGAGTGAAATGGTGCTTACGTTCATGGAGATGTATTATAGGTCTATATGACGCGAAATCAGAACATGCAAGAATGTGGCGAGCGTAAATTTAAAATCAAAAACAGGTATCTAAAGCCCGACGGCTACGTTGAAATTCCAGCTGAAGATTACGTGCCCTTGACCTTAATGAGTTCTTAGCTTCCCGTCAACTCAACGTTAAGGAATCTATACGCATAGAAGTGAAGATAACACAACGACCACCTCCTCCAGAAACTGAGTTACAGCTATGAATAATGCATCTGTCTTTACTCATTCCTTGGCTGTGTGATGGTTATAGATGAATTTTCGTTGATTGTGTCACCAAAGCAATGCAACAAGAATGATTAGAAAAACTCTCTATGGCGTTTGTCAACGTCTATGATAGGTACAGCAAGCACATGAGACAAAGAATGATTATAAGCAGTATGAAGGTAATTAGGAATATGGGAATGCCCGAATGGACGAAAATGAAAAAAAAAGTGTGAGTTCACTATTGTAAACACCAACGACGAAACACGAACTAGAAAGTAGGCCATTATGTCCAATCCAATGGAAATGAACTTGCGCAAATGCGAAACTAGAGGTGGGTGAAGCCTTGTACGGAGGGCGTACAGAGCCCTTCGTCTATTACTTTCCACCGACAGAAGGCGTTCAATTGAAGTACCTAGACTTCACTTCATTGTATCCTTTTGTCCAGAAAACAAAACCCTTTCCAGCAGGTATGCCTACGAAACTCGTAGGTAGGGATCTTCCTTCCATAGAAAAGTTCGTCCAAGAAATGAATACCACTTATTTCGGCCTCTCGTATGTTTCGGTATTACCTCCTAAGGAACTGTACACTCCTGTTCTGCCTGCCCGATATGACAATCGGTTAATAATTGATGCATCTTGCTAAATATCAGCCAGGCGCATCCCGCTATGAGGCAAATGCAGACTATTCGGACAAACAACGCATGTAAAAAGGCCGTTATACTGAGTCCAGGTTGGAATAGCCTGTAAAGAAGGATTATGAGAAATCAAAAAGCTACAGAAAAGTTATGAAATTTACCACCTTCAAATGACATATTCGGCAAATACGTTGGAACATTCTTGAAATGAAAAACTCAGTCTTCGCATATTCTGACGGATGAATGACACTACTAGTGAGACAATTCTTTCAATCACCTGCAAGATTCAAGGACATCGATGGGCGTTAACACTTGATTCCGTAGGTTCGGTAATATTAAAAAGTAATCCTGAATGCGCTAATAGCCAAACTACTTCCTTCAAATTCATATGGGGAAAACTAGCTCAAGCGAATTTCCCAGAATGAAGATACAATCCTCTGTGTACGATTTACCCCTCAGGTCTGGACTTAAGAAGAGAGCTGATCTGAAGTTAAAACATTACAGGGTAAGGCTGTTTGAATTAACAGTTAGTCGAAGTTACACCCATTACTGCCTTCACTAATAAAAACGAACAGCTACAAATGTGGCTGTTGCATCCATTTACCACAGCTTATTGCTAGAGGTAAACACGTGTATAAGACCCTATGCCATTCTCTCATGAATACGGTAACTTTTTACTGTATGGATACGACCAAGCTGTGTGTTCACAGCCCGAAAGGTCCAATATATATCGCTGATACCCGAGAAAATTCTTGTTAGAGAATCCTGACGGATGAGAATAGGACACACCGAGTCAGCTGATTACGATCCCACGCTATCGATAGATTCCAAATTGCCATCCTAATAAAGCAAGAATGATTTCAAGAGGGCTAGCATATGAAAACTCAAAGGGCTTAACGTTGAATAAAGGACACCGAGCACATAATTAATTTCCAAGGCATGGCGAAGATTAACTTTGATAAGATGGTTAAGGATGTTGAGAAGACCAAGAAATCGTGATGATGTCTTAAAAACGACAAATCACTTCTACAACATATAAGAAGATACAGACGTAAACAGCATAGCTGTTACTCTAAGTAAAGGGTAGAGATGGCAGATGCTTTACTCACCAAGATATCCATAATCTAGATGACACCGATCAACCGCATGTAAATAATGATAACCATTACCGTGAAGTGAGGGTTCCTGATATGAAAATGCGAGCCAATAAAGTAGGTAATGTAACTTTAATAAATGGCATAAAAAGGTTTCGCCACACTTCGAATAAGCGCAACCTTGTTCTATGCAGGCCTCGTACTGTATCCCAGGGTTTTGACGGAACACTAATTTCAATGTAATGTATAATTATAATATATGTATATATTGCTAAAATAAAATATAATTTCAATGTATAATTATAATATATGTATATACTTGGTAAAATAAAAATATTTATTTCTAGTTACTCTTCATTACTACTTGATAATGTTGACAATTGATTTATTATTTAGTAAAGTCATAGAATGGGTAATGTATATCGGTAATAAAGATAAAAATCAGGGGGTCCAGCAGTGTATTAAGCTCATGTACTTCAGGTATTATTGTATGATGAAGGTATGAAACCTTAACATACAGAGAGGTCCACGTCACCATTAGGGATGTGCGTAGTTCTCTGGTAATTAGTACTTGAAGGATCGGAAACCCGGGATACACCGGTTGACATACGCTCACATCCACGTTCGGGCTATGGCTATGAAGATACCTTTTATTTTGCTAACGGATTTGATCCCGCGGTTCAGGCGGGGTGGGACGCGACGGGCGGGCGGGGGGCGGGCGGGAACGCAACGGGATGACGGTCCGCACTGCGGGTGCTGTGGATTCGAAACAACAAGGTTAAGACATCAAAGGCTAAGTCCCTAAAGACAGATCGTAAATTACTGTGGGTCAAAATTGACCAAGTCGAAAAAAATTAGGGGCGTAAAATAGGGGCAATACGTACGACGGAGGGAGCAACCGTTTGGCGCGAACTTTCTTCGAAAGGGCGCCAAAAATTAGCTGCCAAAAATTAGGGTTCCCAAAAAATTAGCAAAAATTAGCTAGAAAATTAGGCAAAAAGGTCAAGGGCCAAAAAGGGTCAAGGGCAGGCAAAATTTACCCAAAAAGGTCATATGGTCAGGTCAGGGTGGTCCAATATGGACCGGTGTGCAATATACCCCCCCTACTACTACCCTGCAAAATCTCTCTTCCAATTCTCTCAAACCCTCTTCATATTCACCACACAAACCAAATTCATCCGTATAATAGGTAGGGCACCCACCATTCTTCATCATTCTAACACCGTTTCCTGCCACCCCCACCCCTAATTCTTCTATAACTCCATCCGTAAATAAATTGAATAACCAAGGACACATAATACATCCCTGCCTTCACTCACATATAATAAATCAATCACATTCGGACAATTTACTTTATTCTTTACACACACTTCACTCTCACAAACATACTTTGATTCTATTCAGCAGCTTACCAAAAACACCATATTTAATAAACACCTGCCATAAAGCTTCCCTATTAATCCTATCAAACGACTGTTGCAAATATAATATATATATATATATATATATATATATATATATATATATATATATATATATATATATATATATAGAGTATATATATATAATATATATATATATATATATATATATATATATATATATATTGTTCTAAATGTTTGGGGGCTCGGGTGTCTACTACCTATTAACAGAATGAGGTTACTAGAGCTCCTACAGTTAACGACGACACCTTTACCTTAGAACACCTCCGTCGGTGTGTTTAATTAATAGCGCAATTAACTGTGTGAACTTGCTCATTAAACTCCTGACGAACCAGATGAACACAGTAGCGTAGATGTTAAAAAGTGTAAATCCTATGCAAAAAGACAAACTGTATCTATAGGATTTAAATGACCCACCCAATTAATTGTGACAGAACAGTATTTTTTTTTTTTTTGTAAATTCAAAAATGTTGTTACAAATGTACAGTTTAATGTTGTATGCCAATTTTTAATACGATCAACCAATTGACAATTGACAACTAACAGCTAAAAAAAAGAATTGTTCATTACAAGAAGACGTGTCTTCAAGATATTGTCACGATCGATGTTGGTAGATAAAGAAGTAATCCTATTAACTAAATGTTATTAAATAATATGTGGCAACGTTATTTTAGTACATGCAGTATACACAATTATGGTTCGTTTTAGAGGAAGAAAACTATCGCCGAACCTTAATTATGAATATAAATCCCAACACCTATAATAATAATTGTGGACCTTTAAATAAGATTTAAGAGATCTTAGGTTTTATTCAGTAATTCAGTAAAGAATTTAGCTATAGATTAAGACATCCGATTACTACGGTGTATGCAAAACGACAAACTAATAAAAACTAAAGATAGAAAATATAAAAGGTGTGAAGTATGAATAATGCAATTCTTACACTATAACACTCTTCCTCTCTCAAAATAATTAAATACTTAGTTTTCTTGCTTTCAGGCTTTATCCCCTCGATGACAAGCTTCCATTTCCTATTGGAAACACTATCCTCTTTCCCATTCTCAAGAAATGCGACAATACTAAATTTTATATGATTTTACTGGAAAATAAATTAATATTAAATTAAATTTAAAATTTTCATTACAAATTAATTATATTTTAAAGAAAAGTTACTTCTTTTTTTTTTATAAATGTAAAATTAGTAAACAAAATTTAAAAAACTAAAAAATAATTTTACAAATAAAATAATCCATATAAATTTCAAAGTAAATAAAAAAAACGAAAAATTCGATATAAATATCCAAAAATAATTGATATAAATATGGAAATAAATATCAAAGTATTCTTCGTTAAATTGCAATTGATTTCTTTTGGCAGAATTCATTCTTGTGCATTTGCTAAACCTTTATTTGTTTATATATATATATATATATATATATATATATATATATATATATATATATATATATATATATATATATATAGTTATATATATATATATATATATATATATATATATATATATATATATATATATGTTATATATATATATATATATATATATATATATATATTATAACCCATTTGAAAAAAAAATCTAACACTATAGTATAGTAGGCCTTATCATTGTGTCATTTGTAATATAGCAAATGATTAATTTATTTATCCTTCAATTTTTATAGCTCAATACATAAAAGCAAAAATATTTTACATTATTTTTATTAAGTCAAACTGCAACTTTGAAAGATTCGTAATTAATATTTGAAGGATAATTGAACATGATTATCACCATTCACGCAGGATGTAAAAATTTTAAGAGTCACGAACCTATATATGATATATATATATATATATATATATATATATATATATATATATATATATATATATATATATATATATATATATATATATATATATTTATATATATATATATATATATATATATATATATATGTACTAATTAGTCATTCCCGATTGTCGTGGTAAAATAAATAAATATATATATATATATATATATATATATATATATATATATATATATATATATATATATATTTATATATGCGGATATATATCAATATATATATATGAGAACTGCAGTAGTCAAACCGTCATCCACCAGGAAAGGACTAGGGATATTTTGGATGGATTTAACACTTGGATGGGGAAAATATTCTATAAAATTGCTTTATTTTTTAATTGGCTACTAAAACAATACCATAGATTTGTTTCATACCTTTGATGATGTCATGTTCACGTCGTCACTAAGAGAAAAAATTAAGAAAAGCTATCAGTCAGTGCAGCCAAGCTTCAGGAGCACTGCTTATCAGCTGGCCGAGTTGATCCTCTGAGGATTTGTCCCGGTTTGTCGTTTGTTGAATACACAATTCAATTCGTCTAATCATGTTTCCAAACCCACGCTGTAACATGTCCTCCGTAACAGAGGCATTGAAGGTGGATATTTTTATAGACAGTTGCTTTCGCTGCTCCCCAGAAGAAAAAGTCAGGTGGTGATAGGTCACGTGGCCAGAGTCCCTCTGATGTTATGCGTTCACCAAAAACATCTGCAAGCAATGTTATGGAAACGCGATCTGTATGTGCGGGTGCACCATCTTGTTGAAAATAACAGTTCATTAATTCACGTAACTCAAGTTTGCCTAGGAAGAGATAAAGAATTTCATCGCAGTATCGTTGTGCGTTTATTGTGTCATTGAAAAATATGGGACCCACAATCCTAGGTCTAGTAATTGCTATCCAAACACCGATTTTCACATGATGTAGTGGTGTCTCGTGAATACACAATGGATTTGCTGTACTTCACAGACGAGTATTTTGGGAATTCATGTATCCGGATTAGGGTTGGGAAAGGAAAAAACAAGTTCGTTTTTTTTTTCATGAAAAAAAACAGCCTGAAAAAAACAAGTGAAAATTTGTTTTTTTCCCTTTTTTTCAATAAGTTGTGGAATTTACAAGTTTGAACAATTATATTATAAATTTTAGCAAATATACTCTAATTTGGACATTTTTTGGTTCCAATTTCCTACAAGGTGGAAGCCCCTGAGTTTGTGTTCAAAATTTTTGTTTTCCATATTTTTATTTTATATTCTGAATTTTGATATTCATAAATATTTTTGTTTGTGGTTCATTAATATTTTCTTACTCAGTTTCAGCTTTCAGTAACATTTATCATAATTATTTAATCAGAATTTAGAATGCCACACAAAAAGTCGTGTGACTGTACTTTTAAGGAAATAAAAGGTTGCAAAGGCCCTCGCACATAAAATATAACTTTTGTTGTGTAGACGTTGCAAAACTAGTATTTGCTCATAATCTAGTAACTAGGAAATTCTGAGAAATTTGCCAACTGAGAGAGATGATTATGCTAAGGCAGCTAAACTTAAGAGTCCTGTTCCTTCACAACTGTCATTCTCACACGATACTTTATGCGACTGAGATATCAGAATTATCAGTCATATCAAAAATAAATGTGGCTGGTCACGCTGATGAGCCCAGTGATAATGAGCTTGACAGTAGTCACAGCACAGTAGTCAGTACTCAGTAGTGCCTGGGGAGTGGGGACTAGTGATTAGTGAATCAAAAGTTGATATTCCAAAGCCAAATATTTAATTTAGTCATTCACTCATCCTCCTTCATTTACAATCTTGGTATAATTTTAATTTCAATATTTTTATTATTTCATTTGCATCCCTCGAGTCACTTTTGAATTTTGTCATTCAGACTCATTCTATATAAATATAATATACATTATATTTAAAAGTAAATTATAAATATGATTATATGATACAAATGTAAAATACATAGTTAAATTAGTAAGTAGAAGGCAGGCTACAACCTACTGTAAATTGTAACGAAAACAATTGATAAAATATAAGAGAAAGGTAGTTCTGCTATTTTATAAATCATGGTTTGCCCAGTTTTAATGAGCTTGACAGTAGTCACAGCACAGTAGTCAGTACTCAGTAGTGACTGGGGAGTGGGGACTAGTGATTAGTGTATCAAAAGTTGATATTCCAAAGCCAAATATTTAATTTAGTCATTCACTCATCCTCCTTCATTTACATTCTTGGTATAATTTTAATTTCAATATTTTTTATTATTTCATTTGTATCCCTTAAGTCACTTTTGAGTTTTGTCATTCAGACTGATTCTATATAAATATAATATACATTAATATTTAAAAAGTAAATGGTAAATAAATATATGATAAATAAGTAAAATACAAAGTTCCATTCAATATCTCTTTGAGCTTACTTATAGGTCTGCAGGCTACAACCTACTATAATTGTAAATAAACAATTTGATAAAATATAAGAGAAAGCAGAATGTTATTTTATAAATCTATAATGGAATGTTTAGCGGCGCACGAAAACGCGAAAGCAACACGATAAATGCGAAACGGTTAAACACCCACGAAACTGAACGAAGTACTACCG
>JABUQX010108679.1:20000-23083 GCA_015478945.1 Trachelipus rathkii | reverse complement strand
AGTACATAGCTTCAATATATATATATATATATATATATATATATATATATATATATATATATAGGGAGGTAGTAGGGGGCCAACTGGAGGTGGAACCCCTTACCCTTTCTGCCATGCATTTGCTTAGCGCTCACTAATTTGAGTTTCGTTTTATATTTCCAAACTCCAACCGACAGATCCCATCCCCCATTTTCTCAGGCACCGAAGACCCCTACTCCGATTTTCTTCGAATAAATTATGGAAGGATGGTGAAATTTAGTTTAATTTAAAGTTTGATTATTGATTTTATTTGTATTTAGAATTTTTAAAACCTTTCTTTTACCATTGGAAATTTATTTTTAGCACCATTTCTTATCGAAGTAGTAAAATAAATTGAAACTGAAACAGTCGATTCGTCAAATGAAATAAGTTTTAAGACGGGTTTACTTAAATTTGAATTGTCACCCACTATGTGCCTTCGTTTTGGATAAAACTTTGTATGCTAACGTATTGTAATAAGCAAGTGAAGAAATAATTGTGAAATCGTCATGTTGAGGAAATGATTGGATGATGTTGTTTTGTTTACATATGGATTAAAAGCTTTTTTTAGGTCTTTTATGATAGTTAGTCTCATTGTTTATTAAATGAAAATGCTGAATTTAATCACATTGAGAGAATGGAAGTGTCTTGCAACTTTTACCATACACGTATATATGTATACGTTTTGTTTACCTTGCATGTATCACGAAGGCTGAAACAACCTTTTAGCTTATATTTAGATTTTAAAAAAAGAGCAACACTTGCTTTTGTTTTGTGAAATAGAAAATAAAAAAATAAACAATACTTTTGAAACCAACTCGCATAAATAAACTTTCTGATAGTGTTAAAAATGCGCAAATATTCTCATGCTTCATTTTGGTGCATTTCAGGCACTCAGAAACATAGCAAATATACAAACATAAAAAGCAAAGTTGGTAATGCAATTTGTACGTTTCAAGACTCTTACAGATGCAAGAACGTGACTTGTTTACAAAAGCAGCTTCACTCTTGTTAGATTTCTCGTACTGTGTCTATTAATATGAAATTTTTGAAATGGCTTCAGTAATATAGTTTATCTTATAAATTCTTATCTTACAATTTAGTTTTTATCTATTCTATATACTATACAGTATATACAATATACAAAAAACTAAATTGTTTTTATAGGATAAACTATACTACTGAAATAACATTGAGAAATTTTATTTTAATATTAAAATAAAATTTCTCATATTTTCTTTGATGTTCCATTTGTGAGGAGAGAGAGAGAGAGAGAGAGAGAGAGAGAGAGAGAGAGAGAGAGAGAGAGAGAGAGAGACTCTAAGAAGTTGAATTTATTCTTTTAATATCAAAGATATAATAATTATTATTATTATATTATTATTATTATTATTATTATTATTATTATTATTATTATTATTATTATTATTATTATTATTATTATTATTATTATTATTATTATTATTATTATTATTATTATAATAATTATTATTATTATTATTATTATTTTTCAAATGACCTTCAAAATACGTATATTTAGTAATTTTAAAAAAAATAACGGACTTATATATATATATATATATATATATATATATATATATATATATATATATATATATATATATATAACATATATATATATATATATAAATTTATATATATATATATATATATATATATATATATATATATATATATATATATATATATATATATATATATATATATATATATATATATATATATATATATATATATATATATATATATATATATATATATGTACATAAATATTTATATATATATATATATGGTGATAATTGGTTTAGAGCGACAACTATCATCAATCCATATCTCAAAAACTACAATAGCAACAGAGAAAAAGGAATACATTGCTGGAATCCTGGTAACATTTTAGTGCGGAAAATGTAAAAAAAAAAATATATATATATATCTCAAAAACTACAATAGCTACAGCGAAAAGAGAATACATTTTGGAATCCTGGTAAAATTTTAGATAGGAAAATGTAAAAAATAAAAAATAAAATATTATTGCTAATAATTATAGTAATATGATTAGAGAGCCTATTTAGAGACCTTTTATTGGTTACTCGTTAAAATAAATAGACTTTCTATTAAATTTTGCTTTCTTTTATAAAAGGCTACAAGGGTATAAAGCACCGATGGCAGGAGTCAGGGTCTCTCGGCCTTCCGAGGGAACTACAGGGGACTAATTCCCCACTCCGGGGAGGGACGGAGGAACCCGCCACCTCTTTGGTATTTGGGTGTCGCGGGGTTCCTTCCGCCTCCTACAGGACATGAAGCAATTCCCCCTGTGTATTTTGTCGGCTCCAGGCCCCCACAAAATTTGCCGTGTAATACCTTTACAAATATTATATATATATATATATATATATATATATATATATATATATATATATATATATATATATATATATATATATATATATATATATATATATATATATATATTGATCCCTACTCCCTCAAAAAAAAAAATAATAATATTTATTTGTTATTTATTCTTTTTACATTTTCTAACTAAAATTTACAAGGATTCCAAAAATGTATTCCTTTCGCTGTTGGAAATGTCTAATTTTGAGATATGATTTTTTTCATTTTTTTTTTTTTTTTTTTTACAGTTTCCGCAATAAAATTTTATCAGGATTCCCTCTTCCCTCTAATTATTGTAGTTATGAGATATGGAATTATGATAGTTATGAAACCAATTATCACTATATATATATTTATATACATTTATATATATATATATATATATATGTTTGAGTTCCCTATATATATATATATATATATATATATATATATATATATATATATATATATATATATATATATATATATATATTTAAATATATATATATATATATATATATATATATATATATATGAGGAGGGAGTAGGGAACCAACTGGAAGGTGGAACCCCTTACTCTGTCTGCAATGCATATGCTGCGTTCACTAATTTGAGAGTATCGTTTCATTTTTCCAATCTCCAACCGACAGATCCCATCCCCCATTTTCTCA
>JABUQX010108679.1:7500-12500 GCA_015478945.1 Trachelipus rathkii | reverse complement strand
CCATAGCTGTAACCTTTTTAAAATGTACTATAATGACAAGAGCTGTTAACGCTACAACTTCCAGACCGCTACTGAAGCCCTCATCAGTTACAGTGTAGCCCCTCACCTTTAAACTAGTGATGTCATAAACGTGAATTTTCATGAACCTTTACCATTTATCCACAGCTATCTCTTGATATATATATATATATATATATATATATATATATATTTATATATATATATTTTTATATATATATATATATTATATATTATTATATAAATATATATAATATATCTATATTATATTATATATTATTATTATATATCAAATATTTTCTATATATATTATATATATATATTTATATATAAATATATATATAACAAAGAACGTTTGTGCAAATAAACGCAAAACAATATATTTGATATATTTTCAAATGGTCCTAAGGGGGTTTGAACCCTTACCCTTGAGATTGGTACTCCAGAGTGTTACCTCGAGACCACGATTGGCTAAAAGGAAACCCATCATTTTACCTCTGTAAGCTTAGCTTCCCAAGAGGAGCGAAGGCGTGTCTTGGACACCTAACCTCCGACGGGCCTCCGCCAACCACTCGGGTCAGGGCAAACACTGGGTAATTTTTTAAACCGGACATTAATAATATCAAGATGTATGTGTGCAATAACGGCACAATTATTTGTATATTTTCCAAATGGGTCTAAGTGGGTTTAACCCTGACCCTTGAGATGGTACTCCAGAGTTTTACCTCAGAGGTAAAATGATGGGTTCCCTTTTACCAATCGTGGTCTCGAGGTAACACTCTGGTTAGTACCATCTTCAAGGGTAAGGCGTTTCAAAACCCACTTAGCGACATTTGAAAATATACAAATAATGTTGCGTTATGCACAAACATCTTTGAAATATCTATTAATGTCCGCCGTTTAAAAAATTACAGTGTTGCCCCCTGACCGGAGTGTTGGCGGAGGCCCGTCAGGAGTTAAGGTGTCCAAGACACGCCTTCGCTCCTCTTGGGAAGAAGCTTTCAGAAGTAAAATGATGGGTTTCCTTAGCAATACGTGGTCTCGACTTGGGATAAACACTCTGGTAGCCAGTACATTCCAAGGGCGTAAGGCTTCAAACCACTTAGGACCCATTTGAAATTATATATAATATATATATATATATATTATATAATTATAATATATATATTATAACAGCTATCTCTTGGATATATAATATATATATATATATATATATATATTATATTTAAAGGTTATTAAAATATGTTTTTATTTTAAAGCATTTATTATATAGTCGGAAACTAAATAATCATTGACATATAAATTTTTAGCATCGAAAATATTTACAAATTCATCGAAACAGACATTGTTTAAAAAACATTTAATGAAATAAACACAATAAACTCCGCATAAACTAGAGTATGATGGTTGAACAGCACGAGCCATAGTTTTTATATAATTCACATTATTATATTTTAAAAATGAAATGATATAATGATTATCCAAAATAAATTTTAATCCCAAAGAATCAATCAGGTACACAGCTCCATTCTTCTCCTTGTAGATGGAAATCCAATGTCCCCATGATGTTACATCTCGAGGCGATGTGTTGAACACGAATCCACTATCCTTCTTCAGCCTCACAGAATCTACTTCATTAATAGCAAACACGCCTAAAAATCGAGGTTCGTTTTTAAACATAGCTTTTATTTCTTCTTCATTCATCTTTAGTAATTCAAAAGCACATTACGGGCTCGGTCAATTTCAATAAGTTGGGGGTGCTCCAGATAAACGATAACGGTAATGGATGATTGTAGACTACCGCTAAATGAGAGATTGAGTCCTAATGTTCCCTTTCTCAGAATGTTTAAATGACTTGCGTTACAAGCTGAAAGATCTGCGCTGAGATTCATACCCGCACCACTATTACCGCATGAAACAGTGTTGGCTATTAGGTCGTAGAAAGGTCGCGAGCATAGAGATTGTATCCCATTGCATGACATTTTATTAATCACGTCCGTACTATGCGTTGTCCAGTTACATGTAAAACTGACACCCTTAAGGCCAAAAGGGGCGAATTTATATGGGGATTTTTTATAATGTCCTGAATATGCCTCGTGTTCTACAATTCCAACTATTACTTTTTGTGGTAGATTACCATTAACAATGTTTGGAATGCTGATGCTTGATAATCCGTGAGTGAAGTTAAATACTTTGGTTTCTACTCTTCTGATTGGATACTTGGCTGTGGTGGTTAAAAGCGATTTCTCAATTTCCAAATGTTTTTGGGAAATAACTTCACCTTTCTAACATAGAGAAAAGCTTCTAGCAGTTTGAAGACAGGTTCTGGACATGCAGTTGTAGCAGTAGGTTTACTTTTTATTTTAAGTGCGAATTTCGGGCTTGAACGGGTTAAGCGGATTCTAGCATCTACAGAAGGAAGAATAAGTCTTTCCTGAGAGAAGATATCGCCATTTAAACGGCCGTAGAATTCATAAGCGTTATTTATGACTTTCGCCGTTTTATCTACATGTTCAGCCTCATCTTTGAAGCTATAAAAACCACATGAGATGAGATTGTTTTGCCTCATCAGAAAAGTTCAGTAAATGTTCTATGTAACTTCTATAAGGATAACTAGCTGCTGAAGTGCCAAGTGAAGTTTCATTGAGATAAACATCGATCTGGTTAAAACAAGTATATAGGAAGTTTGACTCTGCATACACTATGTGGTCGTCACCTGAAGGAAGATCTGTGCCATCAGGCTCTCAATTTCGTTAAATATTAGAAATACAATTAGATGGATCTAGATTACTGGTTCTGAGGTGCCCTGGAATATTGAACTCTTAGAGGTACGTCGGTGGCTGCGTGATCGAGTGAGTTGGGATTAATGCTGATGAAGTTGGTGTCGCTCACGTCAATTGGCTAGCGCTCATCGAGGGAAGATATCCAAATTCGCTCTTGCAACAGTATTGGACTGGTAGGATGAAGCGAAATGCCATCTTGTCGGTGTGATGCTGGGATATATAATGAACAAGTCCTCAGATGATTCCCCCCTTATATACACGGTAACCCCAAGATGTAGTTAAAGATACCAGATAGTAGTTAAATGGTAAATACATCAATACGTTTTGTAGCCCTGTGCCTTTTAGCCTTAGGGTTTTTCCGGGTTGTGATTTTCTTATGACCTTTCTTCTTCAGCGCTCTCTTAGTCTTAGGCTTTTTCCTGTTTGTGACATTACCTGCGTCCCTTTAACTTTAGCTCCTTGCCATGTACCTGTCATTTTTACGTCTTATTCGCGATTTACCGTCATGCGAGCATTCGTCATAACACCTCAGCAATCCGTCTTTTTGAATGATGCACGAGGATTGGCTCCTGTCGCTATATCTTGCATAGTGTGCAGTCCTGTTCTTATAGCTTTTTTACCTAAATATTCACCCCCTCTTCTAAATACGGGGATGGCGCTTCGCAATAACTTAGTGAAAAATCCTCCAAGACCGTATCCTCTTTGGAATTTCGATCCAATGAATACTCTTTCCATGTTTATTACTGTTGTAGTTGGAGCTTCTTTCCTATACTGTCTTTACACTGCAAGAGTGTATCAATGAATGAAAAAATGCAGTTGATTATTACCCTTATATATCCTGCAGAGGCGTCTATTTCTTGAATGAACTCCAGTAACATATAGATGAGATTTTCAATTCTGATTAAAAAATGCTCCATCATGTTATAGTTGAAGCGGATGTTTCTTTCTAATGTGGACTTTACACATCAATGTACCACTTGTAAATAAGTTCCTTCTACATCCTTTATATGTACTCTTATAGAACCGATCAATGATCTGCTCAGTGTGAGATAGTGCACATTTGGGAATGTTATTACCTTACTCTCTTTAGGAAAATAAACTACTCTTAACAGAGGAGCTGTAATGTCCCCTACATATTGGTGATCCACTATATCAGTGTAAACGTAAGCCATCCCCGGGTGTTTGAGCATCTCGGAGGTAATACAAGTATAATGTAATACCCTGTCTTGCTCGTCGATTAATTCTTCCTTGGTTATATGCTCGTTTTCTACTGTTTTCATAACCCTTTTCAGCATAGTAGGTACATCATGTAAGATGTCTAACCATCCTTGACGCTCATGGACATGTTTTCGTTGCCATGACGATCTCCTGAGAAAAAACACATCGTTATTTCTAAGGTTAATACCGGCTGTCGATCTCAATGTGATTAATACTTCATCTTCAGAGGGATGAATATCTGTGTTGTAAATTAGATCTCTACACATATTACTAGTCGCTAAAAGCGTATTTAAATAACTGAACATTGCAGGTACTGACTTAAAATAGGATTTCCTCAATACAATTCTTTCATAAAAGTATTCTTTTGTACCCATAGTAATGCGGTTCAGATCACCTGTGTTCTTCACATCCAATATAGTTTCAACACAATCTACACTTCTGTAAACATTCATCCAGTAAAGATTATGCGGACATTTTCCACATCTGTATTTAATATCACTTCACACAACCCTACTTCATAAACGTCTCTTTCAATGTCAACAGGGTTCAGTAACTCTGTCGTGAAGTCTGAGAGTTTATTATCAGGATGTAGATTCATCGATGCCGATGAAGGCAGAGTTAAATAGAAGTGGTCTGTACTCGCCATGGTCACAATGAACACTGATTAATGATTCTTAATTTCACTTGCTTTTTTATATAGAGTTAAACTTGTTAGGGTACTAGCCATTAACCAAGTACTGTTTATTTCGGCCCTTTCTTTCCGAGCCATATCTTTTCCAATTTTATAAACATTTACTTCAGTGATGAAGCGTGTTTTTTGTTACTCCTGTTTATTTAAAAACCTCCTCTTATTCTTTTCACCGTCTAAATCCTCCAGAATAATTAATTTTAAACCGTCATTAGGGAAGTCTCGACATATTGCGAACTTTGAAAAACCTCTGTAGAACCATCCTGCATCATAAGCCTTCCTAAAACCTTTAC
>JABUQX010108678.1:5000-7500 GCA_015478945.1 Trachelipus rathkii | reverse complement strand
GCCCCGATTAATTGAACAAAATATTATGAATTTTGGATAAATATTAAAAACTCAATAATATATATAATATAGTATAATATATATATATATATATATATATATATATATATATATAATATAATATATATATATATATATATATATATATATATATATATATATATATTATATATATTATATATATATATATAATATATAATATATATATATATATATATATATATATATATATATATATATATAATATATATAGAACCCATTTGATTAATTATGTAGACATTTCCAGCCTAATGGTGCGCCTTTCATTCTGCGTTCATATCCACGCCATCCTCGCAGACAACACAGCGACACCATCCTTTTATCCACATATATTATATACACAACTATATCCACACCCCTCTTCTAGACAAAATCTTACATCCCTTATATCCCTATGTGTGGGGAGAAAAAATTGCCGACATCGTATGTCCTGTCGTAGAAGGCAACTAAGTGATGGTGGTAGTTGGGTTGGCTGCCCACCAACTCTTATCTTCTTTGGCCAGGAATGCTAATGCATGCCTCGGACGAAGGTCGTGATCGCCGTAAGCGGCGTTCTATCTTTCGGCGAAAATGTATGAATTCGTATGCGATTACAGGAATGTCAGAGGCATAAAGTTGAGGAGAAGAGGAGAGAGGTTATGGATGTATTTAGAAAGGGCAAATTTTGATTGCTAGCTGTTGACTGAAAACAAAATGAAGGAAACGCGTGCAAATGATGTGTGTGTGAAATGTGTTTGTTTTGGTGTGGAGATGAGGGATAGAAGATTTGCAATTCTGATGATGACTTGTAGAGACTATGTAGATTTTGTAGTGTGTGATGCTAGAATCTAAAAGTTAAATTTAAGTTTGAATAGGTAAAAGTATGTGTGGTGCACATATGCTCCAATCTGACGAATGTTGAAGAATTGCGATTTCTGGATTAACTGAATTATGTTTTGGATGGGGCTGAATAAGATTGAGTTCATTTTTCACATATCTGCCCACCAAGATTTTTTTTTTACAGTTTCACCACCACTCACTGACAGAGGCCTTGTTCAAGGAAGGTTTAATACTCAACCGTCACCATCTAGCGCAAATACGCAGATGAGCACAGACGCAGCTTTAAACGTGAGAGATAAAATATTGAGTAGGAAACACAGATTATGGAAGAGAATTCCACAGAACAGAGTGGCAGGAAAGAAGAAGCACCACAGCGAACTAGCCTGGAATTACCAATATCAACACAGATACAGCACTCCTTGTGCTACGAGGGCGTCGTAAATGTGGTGGTACGCAAATGATAAGTTCCCTCGAGCACTTGCCGCTGGGGTGCCTGTAGAATAGAGATAACAGTTTATAAACAGAACAGTTTATAAGCCTTGGCCTTTGACTCGACCCTATCCAAAAGCCAGGGTGAAACCAGAGACTCCCCCTAGATTTTAAAGCAGTACTCCATACAATCGGCGGATAAGACAATGTATAGCTGGATCAACTGAGAAGAGGAAAAAAGTCTCGCAGACTAAACAGAACTCCCAGTTCTTTGAGGCCCCTAGCAACCGTTGTGATGAGGTTTCCAAAGACATTTTTTTTTGTTATGTTAAGGCCAAGATGTTTATATTTCAACAGGAGACGAAGAACCGATCGAAAAGATAGAAAGTTAGGAATGCGTTTTTAGCAGAAGAGATTGGAGAAGTTGGGTTTCTTAAAGGATTGAATTTCACAATGTTGAGAGACCCCATCCGGAAATTCTATCCAGATCAGTGATAGAATAGAAAGATTAAGACGAAGGCAATTCTAGAAGTAAAAGAGGAGCAGAATTGAAATGAGTTGAAGAATGAAGCGTCGAGTCATCGGCATATGAGTTGATAGAGTTAGAGGTGCAGTCGTGAGAAGATCCATTAATGAAAACTAGGAATAAAAGTAGGAAATAAGACAGAACCCTGAGAAAACAACCCCTATTGACAGAAAAAGAAGAAATCGCCCCATCAACAACAGCCGACTTGAGCGATTTGAAAGAAATCTAGACATAATTAAGCAAAGAGAAAGAGCGAGGAAACCCAAAGCGAGGAGAGCTTGGAGAGCAGGACCGTGTTCATACTTCGGTCAAATTCTTTGAAATGTCAAGCGCCACCCACGCAAGTCTCCCGTATTCCTAAGAGCTGAAAGACCATAAATCTTAGATAGGAAATATATCCGCCAGAAGAACTCGAGCGCTGAAAAATCCGTGTGGCTATCGAAAGAACATTTAATGAAGTTCCCAGATTAATCTAAGAAGTGAGAGTTGAGAAGCGTTTCAAGATCTTAGATAGAATACAAGTGAAAGCTATAGCGCGATAGTTAGAAAGATCAGAGCGGCTTCCTTTTTGAATAGGTTGATACATGTTGCGAGCTTTCCAACACTGAGGGAAAAGTGCTATATTCAGAACATAGGGAGTATAGTTGAACGAGAGGGCGGCGGATACCTCGGAAAGCCACACTCTCA
>JABUQX010108677.1:0-22984 GCA_015478945.1 Trachelipus rathkii | reverse complement strand
ATCAAAGAGGTTGTGACTTAAAAAACCAAATGTAAGAGTGTAAAAGTTTAAATAATGTTTAAATGTAAGTGTTGCTCTATATGACGAGAAAGAACGGTTGTACCTAAGTCTAGCTATACACACTGTCACAGTGACTCAGTACAAGATCGTCACTAGGTGTCACATCGTTGTCTATCGCTATTATATAAGGCCTCATATCCTCACCTACCAACATTACATATACATAATACTCTGAAAATACAAAGCTTCAAATCAATAAAAGACTAAAACTTATATACCGGCTTATACATTAAATAGCATATCATATCTTACATACAAAAAGAGAACATTCGTTCTAAAAACTTACCAACCTCCAACCCCAATTACCACGAGCATATTCCTACAAGCAATTCGTAATCAATACATTGACCACTTAACCAATCGATTCCTTCAACATACTACTATTACTACACTCTAGGGCCCATCAATGCCCCTACATATTAATATCTTCACCAGCCGTGAACACATAAATGATTTTATCGAGACGCTAAGTATCGAGAGGACTCCTGAGTGCAACCATAAGACAGACCACGGCTGAGCTGACATAAACGAACAGTGCCTCTAATGAAAATTCATGTACTACATACCTCAAAGCAGTACTACTCTACCGAGGTTCTTCACACATATCAACTATCGACTGGACAACTATTTACAAAAGATACCCGGCTCCCGCTTCTCCATCTTAAAGATGTACACTATATGCTCTCGACAACTCGACTAAAGCGTCACTCTAGATTACCCTTTGGGCGAGTACACAATACTTCCTGACACCTCTTTCAATTAGCGCTCATTCACCAAAAAAGAGGAAATAATACTTTGTGCACCAATCCCACATCTATTAACGAACGACTATCCTTTCTATCACCATATCACCATGTTCTTCACAACTATACATTCAATAAAACAATAGAGCCATAAATGTGTTAACTACTAAAATGTTAAATACGCAACTCATATATCAACTGAGTACTTTTTACATAGAAAAACATCTTCATTCAAACCTATTAAGTTAGTTCTAGACTTTCAGAATGAAACCAAACTGCTGCAAGAGAGTGGTTCACCTCCCAAGTAACTATAAGAGTGACCGATTAAGCCCTTTACACTGTTAGTGTTAATTATAACATGTAATAGTTAAGTTCACATCTGATGAACAGGATTAAAAAATTTTATCATCATGAATAAAGATTGTAGTGATTGGATGATCCCTATTACTGAAATCCCAATAAACACTAAAGCCTCTTGCTTATTGTGTCTATTTTATTAATTTGATTTGTGTTATATTAATTAAGTTTTTATTATTATTATATTATTAATTTTATTATTATTATTATTATGTATTGATATTTGATTTTGTTCTACATTTATTTATTTAGTTATTGATTTAGTTAATTTTGATTATTTAATTTATGTAATGACATATGTATAGAACTTATATATGTAAATAAAATGTATATTATTATTATTTAGATTGAATTTAAGATATCCTATAATAATACATGTTCAGGTATACCTATATCTATATATGTAAACACTTATCTATATATAATAATGAGTTTACTGCATTAATATACCTAAATAGATTAATCAACTTACCAAAGGTCTAGGCATCAGTTATCACTTAGGTCATTATAATATAATATAATATAATTATCAGCCTCTAATAATATGACTAGCTATAACCATATATATAAGGTTGATAGTAAGGCTACTATAGTGCATATATACGTATAGTTATGCTTATATAGTAAGTTATATAATTATGGATAGTTATATAGCCGTAATAGTATATTATAGGTCTATAGTGTGATATGATATGAGTGTGTTACACGTCTATAGGTGAAGGCTAGTTATTTAATATAATATGTGAGTTGGTAGTGAACTAGTATTAACTGTAGTTGATATAGCTAATAGGTTAGTAGTGAGTGTTTAGTATAATAATTAGATTATATGCAGTTTATATGGATTTTATAATAGGGTTATATAGTGTTATATATATACGGAATAAGGTTATTAATAGTCAGTACGTAGGCATAGTGATGTAGTGTGTACGCAATACGTATATATGATGAAGGCTATGTATATAAATATAATGTAGATTAGTAAATAAATAGAGCTAATTTAGAGTTGAATATATAGGTATAATGTATAGGTTATATAAGTTATGTTTTTAAGTTAGGTTATATTAAGGTTATTAGCGACTTATAGTGGAGTATTAGGGTTGTTAGGTGGTGTGTTATGCTACCAAAAAATAAGAGTTATAGCGGGTATAGCTAGTTACGTTATAGTTAGCTAGGTCAGTTAGTGTACGCTAGACGTGAAGGGGTACTTTACAGCACCCTGTATGTAAGATACTATAGGTTAGTATGAGTGATAGAGGTGCTACTGGTGATAATTCTGGAGTAACTCCTTAAAGAGTGTGTAGAAGTGTATAGTTGAGGGTAGTAGTATGTAGGGGTAAGAGGTAGGTTATCCAATGTTATGTTGGGTAGAGTGTAAATGTGCGGAAAGTATAGCGTGGTATGAGATTCGTGATTATACATCGTTAGATTGTAGTATATAATGATGAGAGCTTTAATCAATATAGGACATGAAGGGAGAAAGTGGAATAGAGGCGCCTGAGTTAGGTTTCAGATGTAAAATTGCGTTAGATCCAAGCAGTTGGAGTGAAACAGGAAAAGTACAGAAAAAAGAGCTCTATCGTTATCCTGCTACTTGCGACATTAAACTCATCTTCCACCCAAATCGAAAATCAAAATTCATTTGTCCGTAATAATATATTTTCAAAAAGAAAGGGAGCATCTTAATACTCCCACCGATTTCATAAAGTGCAAAAAAGTTCAACAATAAAAAAACCAAAAAATTTAGCATGAGATGTGCCATAAATAGCCACCCCTCACCCCACCACGTGTGGATCGCCAAAACAAAACGATCATATCCCGGTCGACATGTGAACCCATTCGCTACATCAAAACTCTAAGGCCACATGAGAGACATGAAATCTCAAAACTTTAGCTTCATCAATAAAAGACTAAACTTCCTCTAACAGCCTCTTCTGCAATTCTAAAAAAGACAGTCTTTTTACCCACATCACGTTTGCCACTCCACCACGCAACACATTAGTTTAGCATCCGCCAAACCACCTCTTTCTTCGAAATAGTGGACTTATAGTAAATATATCACTCTAGCCATCCATCAGATTGCCGCCAATACATAATTATTTGCATCGATGTGAAACAATGATTTCATTTCAACAGAGACGCTATTCAACAAAAACACGATCTTACATACGGACTGCTCAGAAGAATTCTGCTCTCAATCTCACATAGATCCTCAAATATAAAACTCTAATCACAGTTATCATCTACACACAAAAATAACACATGTTTCGGCGCTCATTCAAAAACATATAAATGAGGTACTAGACCCACCAAACGTAAACTCAAACTGCACAACAAAAAATTTATGCGATACAAAACCTTCTAAACTTTTATACTCAAAAAACCCAAACGCGAGAGGATTCTACACGAGTATCAACACAACACTTCCACAGAGAGCAATTCTTACCACTCATCCATCCCAAAGATTTCTTCAAAAACTATGAGAAAGCCAAAATGATACTTAAATGAATTACCTTTATATTTCAACCTGTTTGTTATCATATCATAACAATCCATGTTGATAACTTACTTATAGAGTCCTAATATCTATCCGAATAGACAATCGTTCTGAAAGAGGTCCTCGAAAAATATATAATATCGAGAAAAGCCTTAATAAAGTTCTACAAATCATTATTATATACACGGCCCCTGTAAGAAAATTGCTGATATATATCAATATCGAGAAGTAAAAAAACTGATACACAGACATAAACCTAGAGAGAACCACATCGCTTTCCTATAATTAAGTTATTATTAATTGAAGTGTTATTAAAAATAAATTCAGAGTGACCCAAAAATAGTATATTATATGATTAAGAAGTGTATCAATAAATCAATTATCTTTATGGTACTATTAATTAATGAATTCATCTTTATTATGCTATATTAATTTGTGAGGTTACCAAAATAATAATATTAAATATAATGAGTTCAAAAAATATATATATACTAGGTCCCAGCACTCGTTCAACTTGTATATAATATATAATATATAATATATGTGAATATATATATAGACACTATCGGAATCCCCCTATTACTACTACAGGTAATAAGTTCTAAACTACTGAATCCATAAATAGTTCTATAATAATGGTGATCTGTAGCCGACATTTGTGCCGAGAAAACCACAAATAAATGCATTGAAGCTGTAAGACTTACAGCATTAAGAGCTAAGAAATTTGGTGCAAATGAGAAGATGGAATTAATACTGAAGAATGTTCTGCGAAGAAACTATACAAAATAATCTAGTAACTATCGGGGCGCCAAGAATCGTGCAGAAAGGACACGATCGACACAATACTAGCGTGTCGCGAGCAGGAAATATGAATAGAGCGAAGGGAAAATCCCGATTTACAGTAATGTGATCTTACCATGCGTAGTCGTATCCTGAGCAATATGAGCTACGCGCTTATCACAAAAAACAATTAAAGAAGAAGGGACAAAGTGCACGCGAAACATTTTCAGAGTCGCAATGGCCTATATCTTCGATGAGAGCTTATCATAAGGAATGGAGGCAAAATGTCTTCTATCGTAAACTTCTCATCTTACCCTACTTCTTTAATCTAATCCATAAAATTAGGAAATGCTATGATAGAAATAATTAATCACTAAAGAACTATCTTCATCCAACTCCTCCCTTTGATTAATTAACACAACTTTATAATAATAATAGCAAAAAATAATAATTATAATATCTAACCTCCACAAAGTGTTAGACCAAACTAATATATGCACTCACCTAATATATATATATATACTCAACCTTATAATATCTATTACCCCGATTATATTGATACTAATATCAATTATAATAAATACTAAAATTCACCTTTACAAAACTTATACCTTCACTATATCATTAAGACCTATTAGCCAAGATTCAGAAGATATAAGGACAATTTAGATTACTTCAAAATACTACCAATATAACCCTAACTTTGAACATAATAAACATCTCCACAATGCATAATTACAATAATACCCATCCCTATCAATTGCCCATATACATACTCAGTATATAGATAAATGCTAGAAAGAGACTAGAATGTATTCAAACAGAAAGACATCTAATATTCTAACTAAGTGAAACGAGTGCGAACGACTCTGCTAAATCTAGTGTCTACACGACTAGCTACATGAAAGATCTAGTGTAATCCACAGACATTAATATTAAAAGAACTAGCGTAGATCCATCTTATAATCTGGGTGACTAGACTACCCTACCGTAAGACAGTAGAAACTGGCACCTTAGAATCGCCGAGCATTACAAAAACCTTCCGTATGGCTAACTTACAATAGAAGCGATGTATGAAAGATATACGTTCAATCCCACAACTTAGACCACAAGTTCTTTATCCACCACACCATTTTTTTCACAGAAATAGTAAATAGAGCAAAAATTACTTAAATTTAATTACGCGTGCTTCAGAGTCATATTTCAACTGTTGTACATAATCTTACAAAATTATAATTAATTTAAAGTTATGAAATATATTAAAAACGTCTCAAAGTGGAAATGCCACACTCTGGAGATAAGACCAGAAAAATTAGAGAATGAACACGAGGAGAAGCTTACCGTATTATATTCTTATAGAAGCGACTGTAAAAATTTTAAAAATGTAATATTATGGAGTCTTACTGAAAAAATCCCAATAACCCTAATGCGCTCCTACTATATTATTTGTATATGAATGATTAATTGATTGAATTAGTTGTAATTATATGATTTTATGTTGTTTTAGAGTGTAATTATTTTATTTATTAATTAATTATAATATATTATTATTTATTATGTTATATAATTAAATAAGTTTTGTTTAAAATTGGGTTAAAATTTCCAAATGAGTTGAGTTATTATAATTATTGGATCTTTTATATTAATTATTGTAAATTATAAGTGTATTTGAAGGTTATAAAATAGGAAGTAAAGTAAAATATTACACCGAGGGAATTAACAGGAAAGTAGCCTTAGAAGTGAAAGCAAATATATATAAGTACTATATAAATATAGGCTTATGACTATACTGATAAATATAGAGAAGAGAGTAGGTGACTAGAAATGAGAATGAAGCAAAAGTAATAATGATAATTATGTTATACAGAAAAACGAATAATTATAAGAATAAAATTAAGAGCAGCATATGTTCCAAGAGCTTTTTGTTGTTTATTCCTGGAAATTATATATATAATATACTATATATATGTGTGTGTGTGGTATGTACCAAAAATAATGAAGGGGAGGTACTTACAGCACATGAAGAGGTAAATGAGAAGTGAGGGACTGAATATTTTGGAGAACTTCCTAAATGTAGAAGAGGGAGAAATGAAAAGGAGCAATATGTGGGAGAAGGAAATGGAAGTGGTGATTCCGATAATGATGGTAGAAATATGAGGAGGCACGTTTAAAATACAAATATAAAAATATGAAGAAAAAAGAGAGCAGAGCAGAAGAGTTTTTCATTAAAGCATTTGAACCAGATGGGAATTG
Organism: Trachelipus rathkii; assembly: GCA_015478945.1. Taxonomy (NCBI): domain Eukaryota; kingdom Metazoa; phylum Arthropoda; class Malacostraca; order Isopoda; family Trachelipodidae; genus Trachelipus; species Trachelipus rathkii. The sequence goes on along the minus strand of JABUQX010108677.1, from coordinate 16,297 downwards.
CGATAGATTTGGTTGATAAGGAAGGAGGAAGAGGCAGTAGCTGAATCCTGTTATATCCAGGTGGTTCTCAGCGTACGTACATGAGGGTGGATACTGGATTAATGAGAAGAGTATCACAGAATAGAGTGTTGTCAGATAAGTATTCGAAAACTTTCGAAGAGAGAGACTTATTTGATCCAACCTACTATTTTTATGTGATTTATCTAAAAAATTTCAACTAATATAGAAAAGCAAAAATAAATCGCTCTGGAGCAAGCGCCTGACCAGACCGGAGTGTGGAAGTTACCATAAGCACCGACACTCGCCATCATCCTGAGTTTTGCACTGAGGCCATTATCCTTGCAGCATTGAGCAATCAATAAAGGAAAATCTAGAGAGAGTCCTCGAAAACTGGTGTACCTTCATCATTGAAAGGAGCTAACTTTCCTCTGAACAGCTGCATGTATTACATATCAAATGCAAAAAAAAGAACTCTACAGAGAAACCTAAAACTACCACCTTAACAAAATAATACAGAGTCATGTCTACAAGTGCACTTGAATTATAACAAACACGCAGATACCAAATCAAAGAGTGCCCCTCAAATTCACGATGGCTAGAAACAGAGATGCATTCAAACATAGAGACTCTATCACATAAACACGATCTTACATACGACTCTCCAAAAAATATCGCTCTCACCTTCCGTAGACAAATTAACAATCACACATTTAATATAAAAATTACGTGCTCATTCTTAAATGTACTGCACTGTTTAAGTCTGGAGTCCTCCATTAGAATCCTAGCATACAAAAACCTTCCTAACTTTAACTTACTACAACAAGGAGAATATACGTTCAAATCCCACAATTAACAACATTCTTACCACCCCACATATTTTTCCAAAAAATATAAAAGGCAAAAATTTACTTAAATTTAAATTACCTTCATATTTCAACTGTTTTACATAATCTTACAAAATTTATTAACTTTATTTAGTCTTCAAATAACAACGTCGAAAGAGGTCCAGAAAAGTTAACTGTACCTTCATTGGTAGTTATTTTAATATCTTATGAAGACGGCTGTAAAAATTTTAAAATAAAGATATGAATTTTACTGAAATCAATAACTAAGGCCTTCCATTTATATATATAATATATCTATTATATTATTATTATTATTATTATTATTATTATTATTATTATTATTAATTATATTATTATTTATTATATTATTATATTTATTATTATTTATTATTATATATTATTATTATTTATTTATTATTAATATTATTATTATATTATTATATATTATATATATATATATATATATATATATAATATATATTATATTATACTATATATATATATATATATATATATATATATATAATATTATATATATAATATAGATAGATATAATATATATATAATATATAATTTATATTATATATATATATATATATAGTATAATATATATATATAATATATATATATATAATTATAATATATATATTAATATATATATATATTGTATATATGTGTGTGTCATGTATGTACCAAAAATAAATGAAGGGAACGCGTAACTTACAGCACATGAAGATGGTAAATGAGAAGTGGACCTGAATATTTTGCGCTGAGAAGAGAATGCGAATGTAAAATGATGCGCAAGAAAAGGGAAGGAAACAATGAAGGAGGAGCAATATGTGGGGAGAGAGAGGAAAATTGCATCATAAAATCCTAGATTAATTATGATTGAAGAAATAAACGAATTAGAGCTTTATAATCATGTTGGAGAAAAATGGAAAAAAGGAATTGAAAAGAGACGCCGGCCGATGAATTCGCTACACCACAGCGATGTATGAGATTTGATAGCGGGAAGTGAAGAAGAGAGCGTGAAACGTTTCTGTATTTGTGCTGTGCCTCTTGTATATCATAGATGTAACATCAACTGAGTTTCATTTGCTTATAAAAGAGGGACAACAGAGAGAACTCTCTTATTCCAACCTACATTATCAAAAAGTTCAAATACTTAGATAGAGAAAGATCAAATATAATAATCTCAGCGAAAATATCAAGTATATATGTCCTTCCTTTTAACAGCCTTGACCAACACCGCACTCACCTCACCTATCTTACCCATTCCGTCACAAACCAATAAACGATAATGCCATCAAAACGTTTTATGCCTTCAGCATTGAAGACAATTATAATTGCCTCTAACACCTTGCGTGATCTCTCAGAAAAGAATTTCGTTACAGAACCGTTATCAAACAATCGCGACATTGAGCAGAGGGAAGAAATGATAAACAAACTCAAGCGAGAAAATGAAGATACAAACAAGAAAGAATCTCTCTACGAGATCCCATCAATGGGCCCCACGCAATTGTTGAGCGATCGGTTGGTACCCAACAAAGATGGAATTGTTTCTACACACATCAAAAAGAAGACGCCTGTCGGCAAGTAAAAGCACGAAGTCTTTACAATAGCTGGCGTACGTATCAAGAGGAATATCAATGCTTGCTCAGCCGTGCAACGTGAGTGAGAATTTTTCTCAAATCTAAGATTAGCAGAACAAAGCATATAAAAAATAGTAAAAAGCATATGATGCTCAGCAGTCTATAAAAGGACTAGACCCGCGAATCCAAACTAAACTCATAAAATATTCCCTATGCATAGACAGAAGAAAACCCTTTGCCTAACTGTAGTAAAGACATGTGAGCACCGATGAAAAGGAGGAATATACGTTCCGATCCAGCAAATATGGTAAACAACTATTTAGCGTTCACCCACCACATCCTAATTTATGTGAATTCCCATTATAGGAAATATAAAAGCCCAAAAAATATACGTAAAATGTTAATGTTTTTTACGCTTGCGAGTAGTATGTGTTCAAACTATGTTTACATATCTTACCGAGAAAATTATTAGAGATTGTTGAGTGTAGAGTTCTTTTCAGGAATAACAGAGTCTTGAAAGGTGGATATGCCTTATATAGAGAGATCAAGATGGAGCCGAGCAATGCGTTCACGTTATTTAATATCTTATGAAGACGGAGCTTGTAACAAATTTTTAAATAAAGTATATGAAAAAGTCTTACTGAAAAAATCCCCCAATAATCTTAAAGGCCTACCATGTCGTATTCCTTTAAGTCTATTTTTCATATTATAGTTTTTATGAATTGAGTGTGATTAGATGTTTGCAGTTAGAAGTTAATGTTAAGTTATGTTAATGTAAATGTGATTATTATTAATTATGTATTATTAATTATTATATATTCTTATTATTTATTCCATAGTGTGATTAAATATATTATTAGGTATTTCGTGTAATTGAAATATTGAAGCAATGGGTAAATGAATATAGAAATAAAAGCGGAATAAGAAGAAACAAAGGATTATTGTTTGCGGGGGACCGATACTGCCCTAGTGGCCGTAAGATGATGTACGGAAGGTGATTGATAAGGTATACTTAGGTTGAAAGATTGATATGAGATAGTTGTGGGCAATAAAATGGAAGGCTATAAAATATATAATAATCCATTAGTAGATAAAAGTTAGTTATGTGTTTGAGAGTGAGGAGTTAGAGAAGGAACGTGTAAACGAGTAAATAAAGGTGAATTAGTTGTATGGTTTTAAAGAGGATGGTATAAATATAATATAATATATATATTGTAGTATTGAAAATGAAAGTAAAAGATTTTTTAGACATATTTAGGGTTAATGATTATGATTGGTTAGAATGTAAGAAAGCTGATTTCCATAGGAGATAGAACATATAGCATAGAACATAATAATAACGTTGAGCTTTCCTATAAAGTATTTCAAGAGAGCTATATAGTAAAGGGATGAAGGGGAAGGTATTCCAGCAAAACGGGGATTAAGACAGACAAAAGGGGTTAAAAGATATAAGAGAAGATGTTTGGAGAACAATATATTGAATATTTTTGCGATACACCAGCCGTAAAAATGTAAGAAGATGGGTGTTTATATGGGTGTAGTTAGAAATCGTGGGAGGTGCTTGAATGCCAGTCTAAGAGACAAGAATAGTATTGAGAGAGTAGTAATGTGTATAGAGATGAAGGAGCGGTTGAGAGCGTGTGTGAAATCCGAGTAGATATGGATAAGGAGTAGGATTTAGGTTAAGAATAAATGAATGAGGAGGTGGTCGATTGTAATACGAAATAGATTGAGAAAGAGGGATAGAAAAGGTAAAGAAAAGACGAGCCCGAGAGAAGGGGCGAAAATGTGTGTTAAAATGAGTCGTGAATGAGAGGTTCATCTAATGATTGAAGAATGGAAGAGAGCAAGAAAAGCACACTATGAACAGTTATCTTGTATGAGCATGTTTCGGGAGCTGCGAGCGTCTGATAGGTACGAGTGAGCAAGTGGAGAGGTGACACAAGAAGAATCAAAGGATGTTGCAATTATTATAGCACACACTGCGCAAGGAACGTTTTCACAAGAAACTTCTTATCCAAGAGGCGCGAATACAAGATTATCAAAAGTTCACTTAAAAAAAGCAAAAAATAAATTCGTACTAGAGTAAGCTCTTAAGCGAGGATAGAAGTGGAGTGGAGCCATACGCACCGTGACAACAACGCACTCCCTCACCTTAGTCTAGGTCGGCCACACTGATCGAAGGGAGTGTGCATCAGTCTAGAACACGACGCACAATAAAAAAACACTCCATCCACAAGAACCTTTGAGGCACAATATAGTTCATCGTATCAGAGTAATAGAACTAAACAATCCTAAATACAATAAAATAACCTATCTTCTCTCAAAAGACTTCAAACCATTCCCAACCCACTTACAAAATAAGACATATTATATACACTATATGTACATATTATTATATATCATAAAATACCCATCCTCAATCAATGTATGACTCACTCATTCATATATCAATCACGGTAGATGAAAAAATAAATGATTATTCTAAACAGAAGACTCTATCACAATATTTAAAAACACTCATATGAAATTATTAACATACTAATCTCTCAAAATATTCTTGCTCTCATCCTATAAATTAATGAATCATAGTCTCAATCACTAAACAGTTAATATATAAAAAAGATAACGTTATGCTCCATCATTAAATATAATATGATTAACTAGACCCCCACCATATACGTAAATATACTACATATAATATATCTACTATGCAATTAACAAAATACATCTTTATACCCTATCATTTATAAATCATTTAATACTCAAAAATAGTATAGAGATATACATTTAACATTACAAATAATTTAACAAAATTTTATACTATATCACATTAATAAATATATTATTTCAAAAATATAAAACATAAAAATTATACTATAAATTTAAAAATTATGGCCGTTGAAGGTATTTGAGGTGTTTCAAAATATTTTATGTACTATAAAATTTTTTAATTTATATTTATGACCCTTTCATATAAATAAAACGAAGAACTATATACATGGTTAATTTGTAATTTTTTCGCCACGAATTCTAAAAACAATAATGACAACGAGATTTTTATTTAATCTCAATCTTACAAAAAAAAAAAACGTCTGTTTAAGAGAATGTATATAATTTTTTATAAACATCAATTAACATGAAGATATCATATAACCTAGAAAAAAATCCTATATATCATTAATATAGCCTACCGTGATACAGTATATTATTATTTTACTTAATTTATCTATAAATTTTATGGTAAATTAACTCAAGTACTTTATCTATCAATATAAACGAGTGTAAACAAACATGTAATTCTTTTTAATTAATTTAATAATGTTTTTTATTATGTGATTATATATAATCTAATTTAATTAATTATTATTAATATTGAGTTACATCATTAGTTTATATTATTATATTGACTATTATTCTCTTTTGTTTTTAAATATATAAATTTGAATAAATTAATTCAAATAATTAAACTTTTATTAAATGATTTTGTTAAAAAAAAATTAATTTTAAAACCATAAATTTTTACGAAGGATGTAAAACTATAATAATAATAAGTTTAAATAGTAAATTAGCATCTCAACTTAGTAGTGGAAGAAAATTGGAGCTTCTAAAAAACTATTGAATAAAATATATGGAATAAGTAAAAGATTATAATAAGTTAGACATTTAAGTAGGAAATTCAAAAATAAATAATATATCCGCTCTTCACCCTAAAACTGTTCAAAAACGAATAATTTAACTTTTATTTTGTAATGTTTTCTCATAAAATTACTATAGATGTTAATATTTACATCAAACAATAATATATAAATAGCTAATAATAAACAAAATATATAAATGGTAAATAATATGAGTCGTATAACAATAGTTTAAAAAGTGAGTATATTTTTTATTTAATTACTTAAGTTAATAGTTTCTAATAAATACAAATCATCTATTTATTAGAGAAAGAAAACAAAAAACAATTCTAATGCAATGGGCGTGCTTTTGCAATAAAAGAAGTTGATAAACTTATATATATTTAAATAAGTAATTTGGAAATAAATTAAAAATATTTTCAAAGAATTATTGTAGTCGTTATTGTAAAGTTAAATATAATAGTTAATATAATATTATATAATTATATAAATGTTGACCTATAGGTTAATTAATTAGTGATACGCGTATTATTCAAAATCAATTAACGGCAATCACTTAAAATTAACTGAAATTGTATCGCGTCAATAAAGCCAATTATATAGAAAGGTAAACTTTTTAGGCTAAATCGAGAAGAGAGACTGTGTATGAATATTTGTTTATGGAAGAATAAACGTAACGTCCTTAAAAAATGGGCAACTAAAGCTAGAAATCGTTGTGAAAATATTAATAAAGTTTCCAATTACCACAAGGTTGAGAAAAAGAAGGGACACAACTGTATCGGTTAAAGAGTTGTGTTAGATTCCTGCGGAGTTAATATTCGATTAGAGCTTACACCCTAAATAATCCTGAGATGAGCATATGTATCAATATAAAGAGAACGTAATAAAAGGAAAAAGTAAGCGTAGTCGCAAGTGTTAGAGCAACCTAATGACAAATATGCACTGCACATCTCGCTGTTGCCTATTGAGTTTAAATAATCTTCCGAGCACTTTAAATGTGTACTAAAAAAGTATACAAGATATTTATATAATATTTTGAGAAAAAAAGGTGTGATGACGCAGCACTAAATTACGTGATTGCTTAATGAACATTATACCTTTCCCTCTTCCGATCTCTAATTCTCTAGTAATCATTTAGAGTGAATGTCGATACACTAATATTAATATCTAATACGCCTTTATCAAGAGTACTCTTATGCGAGATGTAGAAACTTATATTAATTTACTCCTTTCATAGACGACCTCCTTAAATATAAGTGCAAAAAGTTCACTTAAAAAGCAACAATAATAACTATTAAAAAGTGCTACAATCCGCCTCCTTAAGCCACACACTTCTTGGTTTGAACACACAAAACCCAGCGCCACTCGCCCTCCTTTTTTCTACCTATGTAATTTCATAAACTTTCCCTAACCTATCTTTTCTGCTCACGCAGCACAATAAATTAAAAACTCAAATATCCTTCTAGAACATATAACGTATATAACCTTTTTCATATCAACTTTAGAATTCTTAAACTTTATCCCCACAGCTAACAACTCCTTCCTGCAAAGTACGAATCCTCTCAAACCTCCAACGCGCACACATTACAAAAAATAAATCATTCTCAACAATATTTGGCATGATACAATGAGTAAATCCCTATCTCAAACAACAACTGTGACCAACTTCAACTTCTCAAATTTTCTAATTAATTTATACTTCTATCAAGGTGACATGACAATTAGTACTTTTACTTTTCACAAACAAGAGGAGATTTCAAACTATATTTAAGAAACACTCGACTCTAAACACAATACTGACTTACTCATATAATTTTCTGCTCTCACCACACTTTGTAATCTAGTCTCTCTCACATCCTTACTCAAGGATCGTTGCATCATATATATGTTTCTACAAGTTTTAAACATAGTATACATATAACTGACGCTATCGCAGCAAACTTATAGATCAAGTCTAATTTCTATGTGTCTTATTTACAATTTATCTTCTTTATCTGTTTTAACTTACAAAAGGGAGAATATACGTTCAATCCCGCACACATAACAACATTCTTACCACCACACCCTTTTTCAAAAAAATAGGGATATAAAGCCCAAAATTATAACTCTATTAAAATGGCTGATAGAGAAAGCATATTCATTTGCAAAGTGTGTTTTTGTATCAATAATCTAAAAAATTGACATAAAAATTTAATTCCGTCTTCCCAAATTATATACACCAGAACTAGTATTTAATGCAAAAGGCGATCAAGGACAAAAATTATAAAGATGACCCCATACCCGGCAAAAGCTTACCGTTATTTGAATATTGTGTATGAAAACGCGTACCTGTTTACAATCTTTGAACTGATTGTTTAATATAAACCCACGATAAGTCTAACATTATGAATACATTTAGCTAATATAATTGAGACGATACCGTTTATTTTATATAAACATTTATTATATATTATGGTGTCTATATTTATTTTATATTGTAATTTTATATGAATTGAGACTTAATTTTATGTATAGAATTATTATTAATTATATTAGAATTATTAATTAATATTCATCATTATAACTATATAATTTACTAAATTTAGTAAATTGTTTTTATAAATTATATTTTATTTGAAAACATTATTATTTCTAACTTTTAATTATTATTATAATATCCTGGATTTTAGAGAAAATTAACTTATGCACATAATTCAGAATCACTTGAGTAAAAAGAAATTAATTCAACATAAAGGAAATTATTTATTTACTACATTCTATTATTATTATTATCCATCGGGTGATTTATAAAGAATTTGTATATTATAATATATATTACTATAAAATATAACCGATAACATTCTATATAAGGTAATCACACTAGTGATCCATGATAAACGTATAATGAATAAATTATATTAATATTAATTTTATATATATATATTATATTTATTAGTATTTATATATATAATTGTTTGAGTTACAAAGATTATTGATTATTATTAATTATTATTGTGTGTGATGTACCAAAAATAAAATGAACGGGGAATTATATGTACTATATCATTAGACTAACTTCTCACTACTGAAAAGAGGGATAGAAAAATGAAGGAAGCTGGAGCGTGAAAAATTATTATTTGTGAGAAGTACTCCCTAAATGTCATGCAAGTAGTGGAGTAAGAGCAATATGTATTGGCCATAATATTGATGAGAGAGTGTATTAATGATATATGTAGAGATTAGTAGGTGTAAAATGGAAAGGGTGATCTCTGGTAATTACCAGAAGAAGAGTATTAAAGAAATAATGAGTGCAGAGTGACGGGAGGTACATTCTGATATAAAATATATCAAATGAAATGAAGTATATGGAGAGAAGCGCCCGGCATTGAATTGCATGATTACACTAACGCAGCATTGTAAAGAAATGTTACCATTTACATGAGAGAAAATATGAGAAAGGTTTTCTATCGTGAGACTAATCCTCTACTCGGTGAAAAGAAAACAATCTGTGCTATATTTCTTTCGCTACTACCTAAATGTATCCATTATATGAGTTGGAAATTGTGTGGAATTAAGAAACAAACTATCCAAAAATTTTCCCATTTTCACTCTTTTTAATCAGATGCCCTACCAACTGCTTATCTGTATACAATGATTTCACAAGCATGGTTTGTACTTTAATGTCGACGAGTAAGCCTTATCACTATATTATCTAAAAGTTCACTTAAAAAAAGCGAATGAGAGAAAAAAAGACATAAAATATTACACGTACTAGATAATCTATTCAATCCATTAATACACCAGCCACGCGGGGTGACCAAAACACGCAGCTCCGCCCGTCACCGTGAAAGTCAATACCCATATCTCTCACAATCGCGGATTCTAATGAAGCAAAAAATCCACAATAAAAACCTCTGACACTCTAACATAGAGCGTGCAGTAAATATTGTAACATAATCTTCTCTACATTCATAAATATTGCTGTAAATTCAATGTAGGAAAAAGTTTTTGTATACAAAAACGCACGCCAAATACTCCACGTTACCCACAACTATAATCCAATCGGCCACCAAATCGACACACTACTCAAAAACCGTAAGCCTATCCTCGAACGATTTCTCCGTGCACATCTCCAATGCCCACTTCTACACTATTAACGATCGACGAGTGTGTATTATGACAAATGCGATTTGCAATACATAAGTATCGTCTATCAACATTATCGATAACGGTATTCTTACATTGTTAACGACTGCTCAAAGTTGCTCTCACGTCTTCACACTAGATTGAGTCTCCGAAATCACAACATAATATTAAAAGAACTAGCGTATTTGTTTCCATTATCACAAGGAGATATAATTCAGTGCCGTAAAAATTTTCTCAAACTACGCAAAACTCAGGTAAAGAGAAATCTACCGAAAGAGAATACATATACATTAACGGCGTCTAAGAGCTTTGAGCGCGTACCAAAAGCAGAGATCTCACCGATTCCACAAATTCCCCCACACTACTTATAACAACTAGTGTGACGATTACCGCAGGCCACCCACCCGTTTTCAAAATATTAAAAGCAAAAATTTACTTAAATTTAAATTAACCTTTCATATTTCAAACTGTTGTACCATAATCGTACCAAAAAATTGTTAACGGCAAAAAGTTGAATTAAACAACTCTGTAGTAAAAATAAAACAAGCGTTCCCCTGAGTGAGAGGCAGTATCCCACGTGAAAGCAGTTAATGACGAAGCTTTTATCGGTTGAGTCTTATGACTCCAACAGTACGTTGCCCCTGGAGAATACACAAATGTATCAAGATACATATCCATGACTTTGAAAGTCCTTACTTTGCCTAATCCTAATACAAGGCAAGACACCAATACTATACTTTCCTGAGTACTGAATCTATGAGTTCAGTGCTAACAATGTGTCAGAGTATATATGTGACATGTAGATTATTCGCATTATTATTACATTCATATTATTATTATCTTTATCTTCAATATTACGCCAATATGACTATTATTATTCTCTATTAATTTACTTTAGTAAATAGGATTTGCAAACTACTATTAATTAGTCATACTATGTGTTGACCCTCGAGTGCAGGGCCTTTGCTGATATTAGCATTTCTCCTGGAATTCCTCTATCTATAATATCCATATAATCGTGACATATTACTTTGCATATACATTGGACACCACTGAGTGTGAATAATAAATGGTATTGCCCATCGTATCGCTGAAGATAAAATGATACAGTCTTAAGATATTAAAGTGCAAATATCGTCATAGCATAGATCAATGTTTCTTCACAGGCGAGTATTGTCTAAGGTCTTATCAATATACTTGGAGTACAATAAATGTCGAATAATTATTTTAATAGTTGAATCGATAGAAGACCACTAGTCATCCTTTAAATCCAACAAAAGTTGTGTCTTCAAGATTCTATATTATCATCTCCAACTTTTTTTCTAATTTTCATCAATAATTTATATTTAATACTTCATCATTATCCACTCTTAAGATGACGATTCCTTTCTTCATAATTTTTTCCATTTTGAAAGACTTCAACCCTACAGCAAATAACTAATGAAAGGAGGGAGTCCTTGTATCAAATAATCTCTGATATCATTTTTTAAATTGTTGGAGTAGAGAGAATATGGTTGTTTTCAATACCGTAATAACTCAATAACTCGGTTCCTTATCTAAGCAAGCTTCTAAAAGGTTAATTGTTTTAAGTCTTCTTCAGAATTCCTTCACATGCACCATTCCCAGTTGTTTATACTACTCTTGCATTTTTAATGTGTCCCTCTGATCATTACCCTTCAGAGGCTATATTATTATTATATATATATATATATATATATATATATATATATATATATATATATATATATATATATATATATATATATATATATATATATATATATATGTATATATATATATATATATATATATATATATATATATATATATATATATATATATATATATATATATATATATATATATATATATATATATATATATATATATATATATATATATATATATATATATATATAAATATATATATATATATATATATTTATATATATATATATATATATATATATATGCTATATATATATATATATATATATATATATATATATATATATATAGGGATGTACCGGAACCAGAATTTTTGGTTCCGGCCGGAACCGGAACTTTCCGGAACCTTGGAAAAGTTCCGGCCGGAAGTTCCGGCCGGAACCGGAACTTTTCGACTTCAGCTACACTTTACATATTCTACTTAAAACTTGTCTGATTAACAAGTGGAGTCTCTCTAGAAGTATCTGGCATCTTGTCATATCCATACTGTGAGCTCTTAGTTCTGTAAGCCAAAATTTGGATAAGCGGATCAATAAATTTATTAAGTAAAAAAAGAATATACTATAGCTGCGTTTCTCGAAACCCGTGTGCAAAATCACTCGAAACGCTTCGAATTGAAAAAAATTATATTAACCAATCAGAGAACAGGAAATTTGAATTTGAATTTGAAACAATTCTCTTATCATGGGCGTATACAGGGGGGGCAGGGGGGCACTTGTCCCCCCCTAAATCTTGGCGAAATAAAAAAATGAACCTTATATTTTTGCCAGACGACGTTTTTAAGGGTTTATTAGTGGAAAAACTGAAAAAGATACATCAATCGATAGATAATGAAGTAGTAATTATTAATTACAAACGTATTATATATATATATATATATATATATATATATATATATATATATATATATATATATATATATATATATATATATATATATATATATATATATATATATATATCACTCAACCTTTGCCACCCCCTAAATGAAATCCTGCCTACGCCCATGACTCTTATACTTATATGTATCTATTTTATGAAATGATACGATATATTAGTATCCTTAATATAAAAGTTAACTGAAATATTAAAAAATTTTGGCAAGCCATTTCCGACACATGTTTTGTAAAAAGATTTGTTTGTAAACAAAGTATTCTTCGCAGCCCGCCCGTTTATTAATTCCCGAAATCGAGGATTTAACAACGGGCGCCTGACTGTGACGTAGAAGTGCGCAAACGGGCTCTGGAAACGATGCATGTGCGCCTGTGTGCCCGCCCGGGCTGCAGTCGGGCTTCTGGAAACGCAGCTTATATAAAGTTCTACGGGTCTTCAAAGTTTAAAAAGCTTTTTTTCAGAAGCGGGTAACGTGTTTGAGGATAAGAGATGACGTTTAACTCCACAACATGGAGAGCAACTTATTTTCCTACACCACAACATTTCAAAATTCAAACAAGTTCATTTTAAGTAAGAAAATTATGGAATCTTGTTTTAAAAAATTTAAAAATTTTGCTTAAACAGTTTAGTTAATATTTTGTTTTGTAGTAGTTTCTACTTTAAAGTTAATTTCTTTTAATAATAATAATAATAATAATAATAATAATAATAATAATAATATAATAATAATAATAATAATAATAATAATAATAATAATAATAATAATAATAATAATAATAATAATAATAATAATAATAATAATAATAATAATAATAATAGTACCCTGTACAAATTTTATTTATCCCCAGGTCTAGATTCTAGAGCAGGATTGGCACAAAAAAGATCAAATATTTAAATCAACTGATTTTTTACGTATATTTTTTTATTATTAAAAAATGATTTTTTTTTTTTTTAGGCCACTTTTTTTCTAAATTAATAATTAATCCTAGCTATTACCTAATTAATGATAAGTATATTTCATCTACATAATAAGTAAATTCATCAATGTTGTTTCAAGTCATTTTTAATAAAGAAATAAATAAAATTAGAGTACTCAGATATTATACAGTATATAAAAAACTATATATATATATATATATATATATATATATATATATATATATATATATATATATATATATATATATATATATATATATATATATATATATATATATATATTATATATATATATATATATAATTTAAATATCAATTAAACTAAATAATTATATTTACTAAACTTATTATTAATTAGGTAATAATTAGGATTATTAACTAATTTTATAAAAATAATAATTAAAAAAGCAATTTGTGTCTAAAAAAATAAAAAAAATAAAAAAATCTCAAAAAAATCAAAAAAATCCCCAACCCCGTTCTAGAGTATTAAAGCTACCGGTTCGAGTGTGAAAATATTGTTTCATATTTAAAGTTTTCGAAAGTATAGAGTCGAAGGTCATTTTATCATGATATTTGTTCACATATATCAATTTTCTATATTATTTTTTATGCATAATCATAACTGAGTAAATGACAAATCAATTACTGAATTTTATTAAGAAAGACATTTGAAAAAGTAGAAAGTTCCGGTTAGTTCCGGCCGGAACCAAGTTAGTTCCGGCCGGAACCGGAACTTCCAAAAAATCGAGGTTCCGGCCGGAAGTTCCGGCCGGAACCTGGTTCCGGTACATCCCTAATATATATATATATATATATATATATATATATATATATATATACTACTATTTCTTTACTATATATATATATATATATATATATATATATATATATATATATATATATATATATATATATATATATATATATATATATATATATATATATATATATATATATATATATATATATATATTGTGGCTATAAATTAATAATATATACATTTTAAGCTGCAATTAATAAAGCAACGATAAGGAAATTTAAAAATTAAAATATTTATACTAAAAAATAAAATTTGACTTTGTCATAAATAAATAAATAAATAAATAAATATGTTGGAAAAACTTTAAATTAATATTTAGTAATTAATAATTACAAAAAAAAAATTAATTAGTAAGAAATAAGAGTTAATTATTCAATTTCATACGAATTCCGTCTATCAAATCCAGAGCTGACACATTCAAATTCTCAATTTAAAATCTATTGCGAACCTATTAATGGACTCCTATCTCAAGTCACATATAATTATAATAATATAATTAGACTTACCAGTTGATATATATATATATATATATATATATATATATATATATATATATATATATATATATATATATATATATATATATATATATATATATATATATATGTGTGTGTGTGTGTGTGTGTGTGTGTGTGTGTGTGTGTGTGTGTGTAGGTGTGTGTGTGTGTGCGTGTTGATCAAATTTATCTACAAAATTTTCTGAATAGACGAAATAACTTTTCCAAGATTGTCGAGTATGGATCTATGGCTGACGAATTTGCTCTTTAAACTTGTTTAAAAAATAATCAAGAAAAGGAATTGCAATTGATTTATATCTTTTAATTTTACATTGATTCTGATACGCATCATTCACGTTTCTTCATTAACAGAAGAGATCAGAAGTTCTGTTACAATTTCCAAAATGGTTGAAAAATTTTCATTGATATGTGAGCGAAAAATTTTCAAAATAACCATCACATTTTAATATGATGGAGACTGTAATATAGTACATAATAAATGGATAATGGAAAATAAAGTTGAAATAATAATATAATTAAACTTATAACAAATTCGCTCGTCATTACAGATTTCAAAAGCTTCAACAGTTGCTATTAAAAGTTCTCTAAATCATTTCCATCTACCGTAACTTTTCACCCACCTTGTTTCGCATATTCGTGTTATAGTTTTGACCATTTTGTCTCTGAGATAATCTTTTCTATTTTTTCTTTTAAAATAGTTGACCGCCTTGGTGACCTAAAATAGGTCCCGATTGATTTTACTGTGCCAATAATGTTTTAAATGTGTTGCATTTAGCATGAATGTGAACATCAAAGAGCATACAATTCCTCTGGATATTTTCAACAGCTTGAACACCTTTTCCTCCTTTGCTTCTGAGCCATTATGTCGTTGTCCAATCAGAAAGTCCCTATTTCCTTCACCCTTCATATTCTTGCATCAGCTTTAAATTCTCTTTTGTGCTTCCCACAACCATTAACCCTAAGAAATCTTCATAAATATGTTTTGCTCATTTTTATTAATAAATGCTCTTAATATGATATGATTTTTATTTTTATTATCCTTATGAATTAAAATTAAGAGGCTCAAGCCATCAAAAAATTTTGATAGTTTAAATAATTTGGGGTGGGGGTTAAGACCCCTTCAACTCCCATGGCTACGGTCTTTTATATATATATATATATATATATATATATATATATATATATATATATATATATAT
>JABUQX010108676.1:25000-30000 GCA_015478945.1 Trachelipus rathkii | reverse complement strand
AGCGATGGAGATAAACGAATCAGCTGAAAGGAATTCAAGAGAACTGCAAACTACAAAAGCTACTAAATAAAACATCAAAGTTTCCGCTCTAAAGGGCAGGGTCCAATATTTGATTCGGGCTGAGTCCAATTTTCACCCCCCTCCTAAAAATAGACATAAAATTCTTAATTTTCATGCAATTTGAATTGGTAGAAAAAATCGTAGCTTTCCCTGACCTCTAAAACGTCGTTTTCGGGTGATTTTCTGTCTGTATATAGTCATATTTTCAGTATTTTCATTGCTTTCAAAACCTATGTTTGTACATTTTTCGCATAAACTTCTACAATTATTTTCGAAATGCCTTCAAACTTGAAATATACATAGATGAGTCTATTACCTACAAAAATGCATGAAGTAATTTTTTTTATTTTTTTGAAATTTATGCTCAGCAATATCAAATTTAAAACCCAGTTTTTAAAATGAAAAATTTCTATAATTTTTTTAACTGACTAGGTGCGATCTGGATAAAATTTCAGAGCATATGTAGTCAAGGTAGTCGCACATTTTTTACTTAGTAATTTCTTTGAAAATGCATTAATTTTGGATTTGTTCTTGGAACAAATTTTCCCCAAAAAACATTTTTAGATATTTTAAAATTTTTCCTTTTGAGTATACAAAAAAAAAATATCTAAGTAAAAAAAGATGTATCTTTTTACCGACTTATACAAGCTCTTGAAGATTTGATGTTTGATCGGACAAGTAGGGAAAAAAATATATCAATATTTTACGTTTCCAAAAAAAATATTTTTTTGTTTTGGAACAGCGAAATATTGCATATACATTTTTTTCTCTACTTGTCCGATTCCAATATTGCAAATTTCAGCTGAGAAGCTATGAATAATGAGCATCTATTTGATGATTTGGATTACTCACTCTGGCTATTGTATAAGTAAGATTATTTCCGTGAGCTCGGCGAATAACATAAGGATCCGTGTAACGTGTTTTAAATTTATTAATAACTAGATTGCCTGGCATGTGCGTTTTATATGCCACCTTGTCTCCGATTTTGCAAGTGTTTTGACGGGTCAAGGCATAACTGTTGGTGACATGGATTATTTTTAAATGAGTGAGCATGCTTCAATAGAATATCTAAAGGTGTATTATTGATAGTCGAATGCCATGTATGATACCATAAAATGACTGCCTGAGACAACTAACCAGCCTATGAAGATGGATTATCTTGTGCCAAGGAGCGTAATAATTGTAAAATAGAGTTCTATTATATCGCCCCTTCATACCATTGCACTGAGGCACGTAACTTGAAATGACGACATGGATTATACCAAACCTATTTAACATTGTTTTATAAGGTTCATCCATCAATTCTAAACCTCCATCACTTAGGATGCATTCAGGAATATTTTGGATGAATGGTAATATTTTATATTTAAAAGCACTCGCCCCCTTTGACTTTTGTTGCTCAGAGACACAACAACAATGAATTTTGAAAAACATTAACCATGATTTTTCCTTATGTGAGGTAATTGTAGCAAACCTACTGTCAACTTTGGGTGAATCGTGAGGACTCTGAAACAACAAATCACCTTCTATTTCAACATATTCGTCGATATCTGACGTAATAAGATGATTCAACAGTTTCTGCTGTAGTTTCTATCTGGAAGTCTTGAATTTCGCTGTCCCTTGAAGAGGATAACAGATAATTACATTCTGAAATATACATTTCAAACTATGATTACTCGATATTGTGACAGACAATAGGGCTGGGAAATATAATATCTAACAAACATGAGGTTGGCAGTAAGTGAAAATTGGTAAAAAATTACAGTTATTTGAAACCTGAATCAGTAGTGGTCGAAAGTTGATTTTCTCTTCTTTCTAATTCCTTTGCTACTCTTTGAGCCTTCCGTACTTATGTTGCTGTTACCTTCTTATTTACACCCAACATGCAATCAACACTTCCTTTTTGTCGCTGCATATGTAAAAACTTTCTATCTTTCTCTATTTTCATCATATCCATTACATTTACCTGGCATATATCGAACAGATCATCTAGACTATCTTCAATTTTTTTTTCTTTTGTCTATGTACCTCATTATTTTTTTTGGTGCTTTTTCATTTCGCGATGATATTCGTATAACTCTTTATATTTTTGGATGCAGTCCGAATGATCTTGCGTAGGTATACGTGCCTTTCTCCAGAACAATAAACATTCATCAATTACAAGAGATGCACTATCATGTAAATTTAAATTTACTGTACGCAAGTTATAAAAAAGGACGCGCAAAACATCTCTTTTTATAGGGGAGTTTACTCTCCGTAATTTGATTTTTCATTGAACAGATGAGGAGCA
This sequence comes from Trachelipus rathkii, assembly GCA_015478945.1. Lineage (NCBI taxonomy): Eukaryota > Metazoa > Arthropoda > Malacostraca > Isopoda > Trachelipodidae > Trachelipus > Trachelipus rathkii. The sequence continues at coordinate 27,650 of JABUQX010108676.1, read as the reverse complement.
GTTTTTTCCGTGATATACTCAATTTTAATAATAACCTAAAAATATGTTAAAACACAATAATATTATATAAAAGGAAATTATCTTAAGACATTCCTGATCACTATGCAGTGTGTACTTCATCTGAAAGGATATTTACCTATAATCAAGGTATGAAAGCGTACGTACTAATCCACCCGAGGCAGCATAACACCTGCCGTAAGCTAATACTTTAAAAATCCTATTAGCCACAACATGGCAACTTTTATCGCACGTGGGGCATGGGTTGCTGCTAACCTATTGACCGCAAACTTTCAATGGAATTCTTTAAGAAGATTTGGAACAAATTTACGTGGTTCTGTATAAAAATATAATAATTTCCAAAACAAGGACCAGTATAATATATATATATATATATATATATATATATATATATATACTATATACGATATATATTATATATATATAGTATATATATATATATTATAATATAGTTATATATTATATATTATATAATATAATATTATATTTATATATGATATATATTATATAAATATATAAACACACTTAATATATTTTAAAATTTAGAACGGAATTTATTTGACAAAAAAAGTTTTTAAATATATAATGAGAATAAAAACTCAAAGATGGCTCATAAATTTGCAGTAAAATTATTCATAACAGAATTACGCAAATAAACTATACTCGTAAATATAACTGAGAGAAAGTGCTTTCGCCAAATTATTTGCCTTGAACGTAATTTATTATTATTATTATTATTATTATATTATTATTATTATTATATTATTATTATTATATATTATTATTATTATTATTATTATTATTATCAATTATTATATTATTATTATATTAAATAATATATATATTATATATTATATATATTATATATTAGCTATATATTAATTAATATATATATATATATATATATATATAATATATATATATAATATACTTAATATATAAATACAATATATTGTATGTAATATATTTAAAATATATATTTAATTATTAAAAAAATAATTTATTGTTTTTTAAAAATTATTTAATTTTATTTTTAAATGTTTAAAAATATCTCTATTCCATTCCAAAATAGATAGAATATATTGATAATAATATATATACTATATATATATATATATATATATATTTATAATATATAATATATATATATATATATATATATATATATATATATAATATATTATATATATTTATATAGTATTATTTAATATGTATAAATATTAGATAATGTAGATTATATTTAAATATTATATGATACATATCTTTGAATATTATATATATAATGATCCCACTGTTTTCGGCAACAGCACTCTTAAAATGATAAGAGCGATGGAGATTAACGGATCAGCTGAAAGGAATCAAGAGAACTGCAAACTACAAAAGCTACTAAATAAAACATCAAAGTTTCCGCTCTAAAGGGCAGGGTCCAATATTTGATTTGGGCTGAGTCCAATTTTCACCCCCCCCCTAAAAATAGACATAAAATTCTTAATTTTCATGCAATTTGAATTGGTAGAAAAAATCATAGCTTTCCCTGACCTCTAAAACGTCGTTTTCGGGTGATTTTCTGTCTGTATATAGTCATATTTTCAGTATTTTCATTGCTTTCAAAACCTATGTTTGTACATTTTTCGCATAAACTTCTACAAATATTTTCGAAATGACTTCAAACTTGAAATATACATAGATGAGTCTATTACCTACAAAAATGCATGAAGTAGTTTTTTTTTATTTTTTTGAAATTTATGCTCAGCAATATCAAATTCAAAACCCAGTTTTTAAAATGAAAAATTGCTATAATTTTTTTACTGCTAGTGCGAAGTGAATAAAATTTTCAGAGCATATGTAGTCAAGGTAGTCGCTTATTTTTTACTTAAATAATTTCTTTGTATATGCATTAGTTTTGGATTTGTTCTTGGAACAAATTTTCCCAAAAAAATATTTTTAGAAATTTTTTAATTTTTTAATTTTGAGTATACAAAAAAAATATCTAAGTAAAAAGATGTTATCTTTTTTACCGACTTACAAAGCTCTGAAGATTTGATTGTTGCATCGGACAATAGGAAATAAGATATATCAAATTTTACTATTCCAAAAAAAACATTTTTTTTTTTGGAACAAGTTGAAATATTTGCTATAATTTTATTTCTACTTGTCCGATCCCAATATCAAATTTTCAAGCTTGAAAGCCTATTGAATAATGAGGCATCTATTGATGATTGGAATTACTCACTCTGGCTATTGTATAAGTAAGATTATTTCCGTGAGCTCGGCGAATAACATAAGGATCCGTGTAACGTGTTTTAAATTTATTAATAACTAGATTACCTGGCATGTGCGTTTTATATGCCACCTTGTCTCCGATTTTGCAAGTGCTTTGACGGGTCACGCCATAACTGTTGGTGACATGGATTATTTTTAAATAAGTGAGCATGCTTCAATAGAATATCTAAAGGTGTATTATTGATAGTCGAATGCCATGTATGATACCATAAAATGACTGCCTGAGACAACTAACCAGCCTATGAAGATGGATTATCTTGTGCCAAGGAGCGTAATAATTGTAAAATAGAGTTCTATTATATCGCCCCTTCATACCATTGCACTGAGGCACGTAACTTGAAATGACGAC
>JABUQX010108676.1:17500-20000 GCA_015478945.1 Trachelipus rathkii | reverse complement strand
CGTAACGCCTTCACAGCCCATCTGAGAGCGGCTAATTCGCGTTCTACCGTTGAATATCTCTTCTGAGCCTCAGAAAAAGTCATCGAAATGAAGGCAATGGGACGATTATCTTCTACCTATTGCTGCGACAACCACGGCCCCAGTACCGATATCGACGCACCTACTTAATAAATTCTGTTGGTGGTGCATTAATACTATAATTCAGAAAAGCCAACAATAGTTAGACTCATTAGCGAAGATTTAATTTCCGAACGACTTACTGACATTCAGGCGTTCAATCGAAACTACACGACCACCAGTCTGACAAGACAATGGTTTGGCAATGGATGAGCATGAGAGATGTGGCGCCGCATAATTCAATAACCAGCCACATTCTTTTTAAGATGAAAATTCCGCTGATTATTATCCAGGAACCGAGAAACTAACAAACTCTCTGCATAACTTCTGTTTTGGTGGGAATTTAGTTTGAAAACCTATCGCGTCTAGAGCTCTAGAACCTTCTCCAGGATCGAATATATTGATGAATGTTTGGGAACCTTTTTGATTATGTCGTCTAGTATATCATAACTTTTGTCCAGAGAATACCTGACACAACCAGTATCAATGAACTCTCTGGAAAGGTTTGCCGAATCGCCTATCACTCCAAAAGAATTTCTCAAAAAGGCCATCTCAATTAAGGTAGCGAATGATGTATTTAAATCGATTTGTGTACTATTTTCCCTCCCTGACATATATGAGATTAGAATCTATAGATTTGGCAAAGGGAAGCATTCCTTTGGTATTTCGATTAAGAGACTCGGGTAATCCACAAGGAGATAAAGACTTCCATCGGGCTTCCTTACCGGAAACAATAGGAGCATGATATGGAGAATTGCTCTTCGCGAACACACACAAGCAACTGGCGCTCAATTTTCTGATAATGCGTTCCAGGAAATCTCCTGACATGGTACATGATCCGGGCCTATCATTGTGAGTTCAAATTTGATGTTGCACATAGGTGACAAGCTCCACATTATCATCTCAGTGATAAGAACTGTCGAGATATATTCTGAAGAAGATCGATTAATTTTCTTCTGGGAATGGTAGAACTGAATATCTGCAAATTGAACTCTTCCATAATTTTGCTCAAACGAGCATCAATAAGAAATATGTACAGAGCCATTCCTTCCGCTTATCGGGAGCAAGCAAATTATAAATATTTAAATCAAGTAAGTATACTGCTTATAGGAAAGCCAGATCAGTACAAAAAAAAAACCTGTATGGAAATGAAATTTTGGCACTGTCCATTGCCATTATTAAAAAGCGACGACCAGTATGTTCCCTTCGTAGAGAAATATAATCTGGAAGCACCACCAAAAGATTACTTCTTCTTAATAAATATAAAGTTTAACAACGAATGTGTATAATTTGCAGAAGTTTACTGGAATAAACAAACACTTGTGCTCCTATTCCCTTGATTCAATATTCTGGGGTCCGTTGAGTATTAGTTTGGTAAAGATTAAGCTGACTACTATCCAGCAAACCTGTTCCATCCCTTTCAAACTAAAGAATTTACGACATATGCCAAGAAAGTAGATATTTCGCTCTAAAAGAGGAACTTCCAAAAATAAGAACTCTTCAGGCAGACTCAAGAATTCTCTCGATCGTTATCAACCCAAACCTCTTTTGAAAACGAAAACTTAAACCTAACAAAAATGAAACTATTTGATCTTACAGAAATGTGGCAAAATTACCAACTAATGATTGAAGATATGGGAACGCAAATACTTTTCCTACACACTGAAAGGCTAATCGAACGACCGAGGCTTTGATTAAATTTACGTACGCCCTATTATCCACCAAGCAATTCGATATTTGTCTGAGTATCCTTCGATTGATACATCGACATATAAGGAAAGACTGTCTGCCCGAATGATATATACTTAGATGTTGACTGTGACTTAATCAGACGGAATTGCCGTTGGGTCTTATGGTCTAATATAGGATATCTTCCTCAATAAATCCTACGTAGCTGACACATAGCTACGGAGTTGTGTCTAGCTTTTAAATGTAACATGTTTCATAATCGCCCCCTCACGTGCTTCTCGACTTGAGTTTACACATAGTTTTTTCTGCTGCTCCGAGAACGATTATTTCCCTTAATAATGAGACTCTCGAACTCGCAAATTTGAGACCCATCACCACCGAGGACAATCTCTTCCCCAGATGTTCGGCAGAACAGTTAGCGCATTGAAGTTATTGAAGACCAGTTTTGCTGATCTAATGCGAGGCTGTCTCTATGCCCGTCTTTGTATAGACGTTGTTTGGATTGCTCGTTAAAAGGACCTCATTCTTCGGCAATACGACAGGGGATACTACTATTAAGCAAACAATTCAGATACATTGCAATTATTTTACTACCAATAGGTTACAGAAACTATTATATGCCCTGTAAACATCATTTGAAGAATATGATAAGCAGCATGATCTATCGATAGTAACAATCTTCCGTCTTTGAAGA
>JABUQX010108676.1:0-12500 GCA_015478945.1 Trachelipus rathkii | reverse complement strand
GAGCGATAGAGCATAAACGAATCAAGCTGAAAGGAATTCAAGAGAACTGCAAACTACAAAAGCTACTAAATAAACATCAAAGTTTCACGCTCTTAAAAGGGCAGGGTTCAATATTTTGATTTCGGGTCCTAGCCCAATTTTCACCCCCCTTAAAAATAGACATAAAATTTTTAATTTTCATGCAATTTTGATGGGGAATAAAAGCAAACTTTCCCTGACCCTCTAAAGCGTCTATTCGGGGTGATTTTCTGTCTGTATATAGAATATTTTCCAGTATTTTCATTGCTTATCAAAAAACCTAATGTATTGTACCATTTTTCGCACTCAACTTCTTACAAATTATTTGCGAAATACCTTCAAAACTGGAAAATACATAGAATGGTCTAATATAACCAAAACAAAAAATGATGAAGTAGCTCTTTTTTCATTTTTTTTTTTGAAATATTAATGTCGAGCAAATATCAAATTCCAACCCAGTTTTAAAATGAAAAAATTGCTATAATTTTTTTACTGCTAGTGCGAAGTGAATAAAATTTTCAGAGCATATGTAGTCAAGGTAGTCAAGGTAGTCGCTCATTTTTTACTTAAATAAATTTATTGTATATGCATTAGTTTTGGATTGGTTCTTGGAACAATTTACAGCAACTAGAAGTGTAAAAATTTTATCGGAATTCCTGCCTATGAGAAGACTATAAAAAAAACTATCTAAGTAATGAATAAGATGTATCTTTTTTACCGACTATACAAGCTCTGAAGATTTGATGTTGATCGGACAAGTAGGAAAAAAATATATCAATATTTTACTTTTCCAAAAAAAACATTTTTTTGGAACAGTGAAACATTGCTATAATTTTTTTCTACTTGTCCGATCAATATCAAATTTTCAGCTGAGAAGCTATGAATAATGAGCATGTATTTGATGATTTGGATTACTCACTCTGGCTATTGTATAAGTAAGATTATTTCCGTGAGCTCGGCGAATAACATAAGGATCCGTGTAACGTGTTTTAAATTTATTAATAACTAGATTACCTGGCATGTGCGTTTTATATGCCACCTTGTCTCCAATTCTGCAAGTGCTTTGACGGGTCACGCCATAACTGTTAGTGACATGGATTATTTTTAAATAAGTGAGCATTCTTCAATAGAATATCTAAAGGTGTATTATTGATAGTCGAATGCCATGTATTATACCATAAAATGACTGCCTGAGACAACTAACCAGCCTATGAAGATGGATTATCTTGTGCCAAGGAGCGTAATAATTGTATAATAGAGTTCTATTATATCGCCCCTTCATACCATTGCACTGAGGCACGTAACTTGAAATGACGACATGGATTATACCAAACCTATTTAACATTGTTTTATAAGGTTCATCCATCAATTCTAAACCTCCATCACTTAGGATGCATTCAGGAATATTTTGGATGAATGGTAATATTTTATATTTAAAAGCACTCGCCCCCTTTGACTTTTGTTGCTCAGAGACACAACAACAATGAATTTTGAAAAACATTAACCATGATTTTTCCTTATGTGAGGTAATTGTAGCAAACCTACTGTCAACTTTGGGTGAATCGTGAGGACTCTGAAACAACAAATCACCTTCTATTTCAACATATTCGTCGATATCTGACGTAATAAGATGATTCAACAGTTTCTGCTATAGTTTCTATCTGGAAGTTTTGAGTTTCGCTCCTAGATATATATAGTCCACATGCTACTGGATCACTATAAAAACCAAATGGGAAAAGGTAACGATGAATTTTTCGTCTTCCTGGTGTACATCATACAAAAATATCTTTTGAATAATTATCTTATCCATCATATATTTGAATATATTTAATGTTAGGTGACCCTAAAGTTGGCATACTATTACGAATAACTCGAGATAAATTCTTTAGAACCTTATATGATTTAGGTTTCTTTTTTATTATTTCGATATCTATACTAGAATTTTATATTTAAGAAATATTTTTGTATTAGGTGTACCATCTGTAGTCTTAACTAAATTTAGCTGTCTAATAAGGTCTTTCGAAGATTTCAGCGGGAATTAACAAATTGTAATATATCCCTGATACACAGGATAAATAACAAGTATCAAAGAATAATTCACCATATATTAGTGGTTTAGCGCTAGCGTATAAACCATTACCCTACACTTGATTAAATTTGCAAATACTTGAATTAACTCTGGGATTGGTACTTGCCCAGGGTGGGATAACGAGCGCAACTGCTTAAAAATATTTCTACCTGGAGATTTCTGTTGTTTCGTATCTTTTAAATAGTTCCCGCGAATAATTTATTATCTCACTTGGAATATGAGATTTTCCGAAGCCTTCTACCAAAAATGTAAGGATCTGAAGAGAGTCTCCTCACTCAAGGAAGGAGTTAAACTGATTGTATTCTGGGTGAATATAATTCTTATTAAAACTTCCTTCACGCCACTAATTCCACCATCGTCTGATTTCTTTCACGCGTACCAAGTGGAGCGCGATAGGGAATATTTTCATACGCACTAATATGTCGAAACTTGAAAATTTGTGCTACAATAAAGTTCAGTGCTAAGAGTACGTGCATATTCCTATTAATTGCTGAACGACATCATTGTCCAGATATTGGAACGGATAAGGGGCATGTGGTCGGTGTAGATAACAAACGTTACTCCGCGAAGGAAAGGTTTCAGTGACTTCACTGCCCATCGTAAAGCTGTGAGTTCCTTGTCAATGACCCCATAGTTTTTCTGGGCTCCATTGAAGGTCATTGATATGAATGCTATGGGTCTACGTTCATTTTTCTGTACTTGGGACAAACAAGCACCGGCTCCTATATCAGAGGTGTCTACATGCAGCTCTAAAGGGGATACTCCCGGACTACAGTTAGGGAAACCCAACAATTTGGGATTCACTAAAGCAGCCTTTAGTTCCTCAAAAGCTTGTTGGCATTCAGGAGTCCATTTGATACCCTTTCCACCCGTCTGACAAGACAAAGGTTTGCTGATTTGGGAACAGTTGGGTATATGACGTCTGTAGAAATTGACTGAGATATAGAGAATATAAATATATAAAAAGATTATAATATATAATAAAAGAAAGATAAATAAAAAAAAAAAATAGTTATTTAATAGAAGATAAGAATATAACAAAACTGTTGCATATAAAAAGATAAACATGCATATAAACATCTAAGTAAAAAATGTATCTGGCTTTTGAGCAGAATTACTCATTGCCGGGAGTGTAAAAATGAAAAAATTATATTAGAAAAACTAACCTTAAATACTATGGTATCTTTATATGATTCTAGACCACGAAGTAATAATAAAAAATAAGTCAAGTAATTCATTGCAAGTACATAATAATAAGAGAACTATAAAATATAATATAAAACCAAATTGCAGGGACGGCTAGTATTACTCATCCTGTAAGTAAACAAGAAATTCAAACCTTCCAGTAAGAAACTTCAAGTATAAATCTATAGGGAAATTTTAAATGAGTTAGAACAACGTGATTGCGCTTAGTAGTCAATATTTAAGTTATTACGGAATTCAGTTAAATTAAGATTGTCTTCAATTAACCTTAAAATACAATGTCGCAAGGTATTAAGTTACAAAAAATTTATTATAATAGAGACAAACAATATAGTGCCTTAAAGTTTAGTTCCACGGCTTTTAACAAAAACTTTCCAACGATCGGGCCTCTAAAAAAGTTTGCTCTTTCTTTAAGTTTATCTCTTTGAAAATTAGCAGTACAGGTAGATAGATTTTATACTGGTTCTTTTATTAGAAAAGAACCTTTTCAACCTTTTGGATTTTTCCTGTCTTTAATTCTTAATTCAAAAAGTAGTATTAAAATTTAATTTTGCAGCATTTTTAAAAATAGTAGGAAAAGCGTTTAACTGAAAAATCTCCGTAGGCGGGCGGGCTACGTCTTCCAAATTTGTGTCTACAACCGAGGAAGAAGAAACATTTTACGGTTACATTTACAACACATTTTATTTTTTTAAAGTATTAATGAAAGAGAAATAAAAAAATAGCGGACTTAGTGGCGCCAAAGAGGCCGCTTTCTTTAAAATCTTTAAATAATTCGAGTAATGGGGTTGTGATGTATAACAGTTAAGTAAGTGTAACCGTTGCATGTAGATACAAAAAAGATTATTAGCTAAAAACTACTCATTTTGTTTCAGCTCCAATTTTATTGTTATTTTTAAAAAATATAATATTTATTAATGAATTAGCAAACGAAATTAAATTACGCTTATTAACAAGAAATACAAATTAAATTATGTTTAAGTTTTCGCTTAGATTCAAATATTTCACTCAATTTAAAACCAAAACGCAAACCCCCCAAGGAGTACAATTGCGAATACCATTTTTATAAACAATTCTACAATACTTTCATAGCTAACATAAAGGCTAGGAAAAATTAAACATATTACGAACCTCAAAAACAGGCGGTTAAAAAGCACATGGGATTTTCCTCTCTCTTTACATTAGCTGATGGACAAACTGTCGTTGTAGGCCTTCTCCAAGGCCCGCTGTCGAAAAGACTTTTACACCAACCAAAGGGTTCAAAGAGAATGAGAGGCCAAAGCTAGACAAGGATTTGTTGAAGGGACTCGGCCTTCGCTTTTCCCCACACCCCTGGCGATGATTTAACCGTGGGCATATTTGCCAATTTATTTTAATAGTTGTTAATAAGGAAACAAGCTATTGGAGGGAAGGTAAGCAGGGGTCGTTGAACTTGGCAAACCCGCTACGCGTATATTTGGTACTTAAGTTTCTTTGAATCACGAGCTTAACTTCCGCAGTGGTTTGAGAAAGATCATGCAAGCAAAGAAGGAAGGCAACGGGACAAACAGATTTAATTCTTTTTAATGAAACTTGGGGAGTTTTAATTTCCTTAACTAGTCTACCACACAAACCCACCACAACACACAGATATATATATATATATATATATATATATATATATAGATATTATTATATATATGATATATTATTAATTATAATATATATATTATATATTTATAGCATTATATATTATATTTATTATATTATTTAATATCTATATACTATTATAATAATATATATATATATATATATTATTAATATATAATATCTGTATACATATATAGATATATATTACAATATATATAATATCACTATATTATATATTATATATATTATATATATATTATTATATATATATATTAATATTATATACTACTATATTATTAATATTATGTATATATATTGTATATTTACAGTTCTAAAATTATCATATATAAATAATATATATATTATATATATTATATATATTATATATATATTTATTATATATATATTATATTATATCTATATATATTTATATATATAACCGTATATCATTATATTATATATATATATAATAATATTATATATATATGTTTATATATATATATATTTATTAATATATAGTAAATATATATTACTGATATATATCATATATATTTATATAATTTTTGAGAATTATATATTATTAAATATTTTGAATCGTCTACACTGTTGAGAGAAGGCGAAATAGTTCAGTATATTCTTGAAAACCTCTCATACAGTAAAAGGCATATAGAGGATTTAGACCTATATAGCAAAAAAAATTACTGGTTTCATTTCCGAGGATCTTTGTGTTAACCATAACACTAAGGTACGACATTGAGGATTAATTTTTAAGGCAACGCCGACATCTTTTGCCCGGCATTTTTCTGTACTTTATTTAAATAGGCTTCTATAAATGGAGGGAGGGAAATTCCAAAGGGGGCACCAGAAATGCGGGGAGCCACTAAGTGTCTCCTTGGGTAAATTTCATGATTTTTTCCAATGTGTAAAATTTTTATTTTTTTTTCGATTTCAAATCAAAAAAAACAATTTACGATCACTTTAGAACCATATTTTCAAACCATAGCAAACTATATCATAATAAATTACTACAGCTAAGAATTGTTCTCAGAAATTTTGGTATCATCTTTTTATTTGTACCAGAGTCAAAGGCTGTGTTGAACGCGGAAGCACAGGAAAATCGGCAGAATCGGAATCGTGGTTGAAGACTTTCTGTTATTAAAACTCTGGAACTTGGTACCCAAGTCCATCGTCTTATTAATTATACAGTATTCTGGAATTAAGGACCCAGTTAGAATTCTAAAGGGGACTATCCCACAATGTGTACAGGGCCCGCCGCAGTTCGCTTTAGTTAGGTTAGGCCAAAAAGTATTTTGTTGGCTGTTATAAAAACTAAATTAACTTTTTTTTCTTCACTTTTTTTTTTTTTTTTTTAAAATGGTTCATCAATTTGCCATTGTCGTTCATTGAAGCATTTAGGGACCATTTTGAACACTTAGCTTCCATTTAAAGATCAAACGGATTATTATAGTGTCTTTGAATAAATTCAGAATTAGTAACAGTATATTACAATTCTGATACAAGATTATATAAAATTCTTCATTCCCACGCCAAGATATTTATGCTTTCAAACACTGTAAAGTACCTTGGTATAGAAAAGAAGAATATTCACATAGAAGTCAAACCTTGTGCTTGAAGGGTATGTAACAAGTATGAGTTTAAATATTAGAAATTTTATTAAAAGAACTTTCAATCGAAAAGCAATTTTTTCCCTGAACGTCATACAAAAATAAACGCACGTGACAACTATATATTGTTGTTTGCTGCCCAAATAAGGGAGGAGGTGTGATCTTGCTCAACAAAAATTACTGCACTTATAAAGAACACAAATTTAAAAAAGAAAAAATTAATAATATCTATAACTGATGAAAGAAAATTGGATGCTCTAAACTACTTAGGGAACTTGGTGGGTTTATCCAAAAGTTTTATAAGTAAGGAAAGAATAGGCAAGTATATAAACATAATTAGCATCAATAATAAGAAGCCTTGGTGTGTACAAATTTCATTCTAAGTAAAGCATACAATCACATTTGAATCAACATTTGTTTTCTTCTTAAATTGCCTTACTCAGATGAAACTTATTGTAAGTGTTATCATCAATAAAATAAGCCTTGGTGTGTCAAAATTTTGGCATTCATTAATAAAGCATAAAAACAAAAATTCTGGCACTTATAAAGAACACAAATTTAATTTATTAAAGATAAAAATTTATATTTAAGTTTAACAAAACCAATATCACTAGAAGAAAATACAACCTTAAAAAGAGGCATTCAAAATTATGATTTAATAATTAGGGATGGAGAACATAAAAAAAATTTTTACTTAAAGTGATACAATTTCTTTTATCAATATGAACTTTCTTCCTTTGTAATAAAGGTTATTTTTGGCATTTAAAAGAATATATTTCTTTTTCACTGGGATCCATTAGTTTATAATTCTTTTTTTGATTCGGGGTATTATTCTCGATTAAATTTTAAGATAGTTCATCAAGGTTTGGTTGGTATTAAAATACGAGAGCTAAGTTTCACTTATTTTGATTTTTTGTTATTACATTAATGAGATACTAACTTTTTTTCTGTCACAACTATCCTATGCTACTTTGGCCAAACGCCGAAACATACCGTTCAAATGTATTACATATGAATAAATATACACACGCCTACATCTACTACATTTACTGTATATTATATACTGTTATAGATAGTGTATGTATCATACGCTATTCAACATACGATATATATAATCAATATATAGTACTGAAGATCCTATAGTTATATATATTATTGTATTATATATATATATATTATATATAATATATTATAATATATATATATTTATATCTATCAATGTAGGCAACACAAAAACAGGACTCAAGCCGAACTTTATTATGTCTTTGTATTAATATCAAGGAGAGGAGGGGTGCACTACAAAAGATCGTGAGCGAGTGTTAATTGGGTTTAAGGGGACGGAAATTAGAGTCAGGTGGGTGCGGCGCCGACAAAAAGGAACAGGGGCTTTAATTTCTTGCTTGGTGGTTTTTTTTTTTTTTTCTTTATAAGATTATATTTTTTTTGAAATGCTTTGCTGGGACTTTTTCTGACAAAGCTCTATGACATTGTTGAGAGGAACATATGATTTGAGATCCATCGGATATAATAACTTATCATTATGAATAATATATTTTAATAAATATTATTATATAATTATTTGATATAAAATAATTGTATAATACTTATATTTAATATATTATATTATATCACTATATTATTTATACTATACTATATCTATATATATTATATATATATATATATATATATTTTAATTAAATATATATATATTATATTAAATATATATATATACACCTTGTATATATATAATTATATATACAATATAGATTATATATTTATATATTATATATTATATTATTATATTAATATATATATTCGTGTGTTGGGGTTTGTTGTATAGGTGTTTGTGTTGGGTAGGGGGTTGTTGTATATGGTGGTGATAGTGTGTGTGTTTGTGTGTAGTGCGCGGCGCGCGGTGAGCGTTTATGTCAAAAATAGGAATTTAATAAACAAGAAATATTTTGCCATTAAAATTATTTAAATCTTAGTTTCATTATCAATTGTAAGGGGGGCATGCTTTATTGAGACAGGAAAGGATATAAGAGATAAAGAAGACGGAAAAAGGAGGAGAGAGGGACACAGGGGAAGAGCAGAAAATTATCGGTACACGACGAAGGAACAAGAAGAGGGGAAAGTGGGAATTTTTGCCGAGGTTTCTCATTTATAGTATCTGTCTATATTAGGATTGGCCTAGTAACGCAATTTACAACATCGAACTGCATGGGCCAAAAGTGTAATTTTTAGCAACACCAACACATTTCACAACACACCACACACAAACTCCACACCACACACACACCAACCAGCGAACACATCACCACACACACACAGAGACATAAGAAAACACACTTCGTATTTCATGGTTTGTACGTTTTGTTTTGTGCGTTTGTTTTATAATTTAATAAATTACCTTTATTTTCTTAACTCTTGGATTTACTTTTGTAGCAGATATTAGAATGTTTGGGGGTCAGGTCTTGTCTAATCTAGGATAGTCTCATCAGTTGATCTCAGAGTGAATTTTGTATTCTTTTTCCTAAAAGGTATTTGTTTGTTCAAAATCCGTATGGGGAATCGAGAATCCAAACTTCTTCTCTTAACATCGAAAGAATTTTAATATTTAATTGACTTGAGTTGCGCATTTTGAAAGAAGAGTTAGTTGGAATCTTATTGATTCTTCATCAATTTATGATTGGGTGCGGTATCAAGGTGCTTTGGGAAGGAAAAACAAACATTTATAACAACATGTGCGTAATCCTCTAAGATCAACAATAGCAAAAAATGTCCTTATGTATATTGTGTAGATAACCAAGCGGCTAATTCCAGATTCTTCTTTAGTGTGATGGGATCATTTTAAGAACTTGTCTTCATTTATAGCCGGGATCGATAAGATACGGAGAATATAACTGTTAACTTTAACAACAAAAATAAATCATTGCTATGGGTTGGCTTAATTGTATGTAGACCGATGCTATTATCTATTCTGTTACCGTACAATTTAAAATTTTTGCCGATTTATTTAAAGACAATTTCCAATTGTTCGGAATAGGCAACTGTTTGCCTATTCTTTGAAACGTTTTTCGAAATTGGACATTATATATTGCAAGGGTGGATGTTAAAACTCCACATTTCGGAAATGACCTGTAACCTTATTGAATTTAGCAGAGGCCCACTTTGACCTTCGTACCCATACCACTTGAAAGCTCCTGCCGTGAAAAATACGAATAGATTAGAAAGGTATACAATATTGCCCACTTTTTGGAACATTTGCTTGTTCACAATATAAATTTTTTAGAAAGTAAAGATTATTTAAGAAGTGAAATTATTTAATGATGTCGGCATATTGCCGTAAAACGATATTTCTTATATTTCGGGATAATCTAGGTGTTGAAGTTGAAATTATATGTTGTTTGTGTTGAATGCTGATATGTGTGAACTTAATCTTCTGCAAGGGATATCTTGAATGTGTTGTCAAAACGACTATTACACCTCTCCTCTATTCTTTCATATGATAACAAGGCAACTATACGTTCGTGTATTATAACAGTGGCAACTTGAATTCTCACGTTCTGATGTTCTTCTTTGAACTTCACTTAAAGAATTTTTCTTGTATTAAAGTTTTAAGCAAACGTAAGATTTGATAATTTGGAGAAAAATTACTTCATATTTACTATCTTTTAAAGCATGTTCGCGATTTTCCTTTCATTGTTATTCATACTCGACAAGGAAATTCTTTCTGAATATTTCTATGCACTTTGACTTGATGACTGTATCATTTGTTCCTTCTACAATTTACATATACATATTGGAGAGCATCTACATGATTTTTACGGGGTCCTTTACACTTCTTCATAGGATAACAATGGAAAATCAACGATGCAGTCACAAAACTCTATTATTTGTTCGCTAGAGGGTTTTATACAATTCTTGATATTTATTATACTCACTGTATATTATATAATTATTATATATATTATATATATATTGATATATAATTTATATTATATAATATATATTATAATTATTATTAGTATATAAATATATATATATGATATAATTTTAAAAAATATCTGATTTTATGCGTTGCCAAAAATACAACTGTAGGAATATTCCACCTTATATTTATTTATCTTTGAATAAAACTATTGTGGCATAATGTGAATCAAATTCTACACCACTTATGCAACACATAGGCAGCTATATTAAATATATATAATATTATAATATTATAATACTATTTTATATATATTGTTATATCAATATATATAAATATATATATAATAATATCATTTTATATTACTATAATATATTCTTATATATATATATAATATTATGAAAAGTTTTCTAGAGATGTTCGTAACCCTTTAAGTCCTCCCCAATTATTATATTATATTAATATTACTTTATTATATATATTTGACATATATATATATTAATATATATTATATTATATATCATAATATTACATATATATATATATTTAATCATATAATATATTAATTAATATATATTATTAATATATTATTATTAAAGATAATTACTATATTATATATATATATATATGATATTATATAAATATATATTAATTTTAGCAAAGTCTTAAAAGTAACAGGACCTCTTTGTTTTCTTCTATTTCTTTAAAATTAAGATTTCTTTACTATTACACGTTTAAGGCAAATAATTAATAGAAAATAAAGATCTTTGATTAAAACTTACTCAAAATTGCATATAAAAAATTAATTAATTGACAGACATAATTTAATTTAGTTTTGATGGTTATTCGAAAGTGATATTTACGATATTTATTTTATCAAACATATGAAGGTTAATTTATATAAATATTTTTTAATATGTATTATATTCGTAATTATATGCTGAATCAACGTGGAGTTCAAAATGAGGGGTTTTATATAAATTTTCGACGGGGTTAATTAAAGGGCGCTAAATAGATTTTGGCAGCCGAACAAGAAATATTTTCTGAGATTAGGTTTATGCTTAACGCATGTGATGTTTAATATTAACACTATTTTACTTATTTAATTCTTCTTGTAGATGGAGCTAAGGTAGGGTATATATGGCATTTCGTGGCCTTGTAAAGGGGGAGGGTAATTATGGGCAACTAAAGAGAAACATTCCGGTCTCAGCCAATATCCATCATGTTTAACCGGTAATATTTGGAAAATCCATATATAAGGGAGTTTTTCATTAAAAGCTTAAAGACCCCATTACACCCACAATATTCTAGTTGAAGTTTCTTGCTAAAGAAAACATGTAAACAAGCACAAAAAATTGTTTAATTTCTTTTTATTGGTTATGAAGATTGAATGATCAGTTATTGGGTTGAGAAAAAGGAGAGATGAATTATTAATTTATAGGACAATAATGTTTGTTTAAAACATGGAATAATAGTTATCGTTTTAGGTGATTATTTAGTCCTCGGTAATCAAGATTTAATATTATTTAGTTGATTAAGGTGATTAATTCTTAAAGGTTTGGGGACCTCTTTTATGTAGTTCGCTAAGGAAGAATATAGTATTAAAAATCATACATTAACAAAAATGGACACGTGACAAGGTCTGTTTTCGACTCGAGATGTATATTTTTCAACAAACTTTATTATCATTTAACCGTTTTTTCTTTTATTGTATTTAAGAAAAATGATTCAATTGGAAACAGGTGGCGACAGAATTCAGTAATTGTCTCTGTAAAGGCAATGTCCTGCTACATTCAGTGCAACTAGCTAAAATACTCATTATCAATAATATAAATACGAATATATAGTTAAACACATTCGTGAATTCTTTAGTTCTTTTAAAGATTTTGTCTGCAAACATGTTGCCAACCAGAGAAACACATTTTTACAATACTCGCAAACGAACTTTATCGATTTATTTTGCCTTCATTAACAAAATAAGATTGGTACAGTTGTTATATTAATA
>JABUQX010108675.1:67500-72196 GCA_015478945.1 Trachelipus rathkii | reverse complement strand
ATTTGAAATTGCTTTACCATCCAATACATGGACGCGAAGAGTTGTATTGTCTGTATTTGAAGGTTCGCAAGAATACCACTGTACTGAACGCAGACCTAGCGTCCTGTAAACTTATATATATATATATATATATATATATATATATATATATATATACAGGCATGTAATGTTATATATTACATATATACATATACATATTATTATTATCATATACAAACATATAGTTATTATATATTATTGCTATTATTATTATTATTATTATTATTATTGGTTGGGTTGTTACAAAGAAGAAATATACAGCTACAGCTAATACTGCTACAGCGTTGGCATACATACTATTAATGAGTTGTTGGTTATTATTATTACATATTACATACATATATATATCTATATTACTACATATACATACATATATTATAAATATTGATATATACATATACATATATTATTATATTATTGGTTATAGTTTAGTTTGTTAATATATATATTATTATATTATTATTATATATATATGTATTACATCACAACTATGCACCCCTCAGTTATTATTATTATTGATATATTACATTATCTTTGTCATTAGATTAGTAAAGACATATTATTACTACAAGCATTCATATTATTGGTTGAAGAATATTACATATATATATAGCAGCTATATGGTTACATATATATATATAGCAGCAAAGCATATATATATATTATATACATATTATTATTATTATTATTGAAGAGTTAAGAATATATTATTATATATATTATATATTTCCATGTATATATATAGAACATATATTACACATATATATTATTATATATAATATTATGCTATTATTATTATATACATATTACATATATACATAGCAGCAGCAGCAGCAGGTAGTATAGTTATATATATATATATATATATATATATATATATATATATATATATATATATATATATATATATATATATATAACCCCACAGGAAATAAAAGAATAAAACAAAGTTAAAAATTGTGAGCGAGGCTTTCGAAAGTGATTACATTAGTGATAAAAGTTTGCAAGAATGTAACAATTTAAATAGAAAATTTGATCTTTTTTTTGAAAAGAGTTTTTGGTTGTCGCTGTCGTCTTCGTCATTGGTTGTGAATTTATCATCTTACGATTTGGATAAGTATGTCTTTTGGTTTTAATGAAAATTGTTATTTGGTTACTCAGTTTTTTATTAATTTTAACAGAATTTGTATAATATTCAGACTATCAAGGCAGTGGCGGTTCCAGGGCCGAGAGACCTGAGCAATTGCCCTTGGGCCCCGCGCCTTATAAGGGCCTCACTCGCATGCAGAGGCTAACAGATTTATCGCAATATATCGCATGAGCTGCGCAATATATATTAAGACTGACCGCAGTTGGCATATATATATATATATATATATATAGTATATATATATATATATATTGGTGTTATATATATATATATATATATATATATATATATATATATAATGTGCAGATTTTAATACTTTATATGCACCGCCCAGGACCCCGCAAAAGATAGGGCTGCCATTGCCGCCCAGGGCCCCGCAAGGTCTAGAGCCGCCACTGTATCAAGGTGACAGTGACCTTTCGGTTATTAAAGGATTTATTTTGAATGAAATTTTGAATCTTGGCTGTGTTAAGTCCAAAACTTTAATTAATTCTTTAATTAAACTTAAAGCAGATAAAGGAAACAGAATAGTTTTACTTGATAAAGATATTTATTTGCAAAAGTCTTATGAATTGTCACAAGATGTTTCAACTTATAAACTATTGTTTACTAATCTATTGATATCTTCCCAAAATTTGTTTAACTAACAGGTTAAAATTTATTTTGAATAATAATCAACCTTTAATCAAAAATTTAGTGCGTATCTTCCAAGACTCTCCTTTTTTTATGGTTTGCCAAAATTCACAAGGAAAAGATCCCATTACACCCAATCATTAGTAATGTTAATTGTATAAACTACAATTTGTCTAAATGGGTTGTAAAATGTCATTCCCTCTTGACTGGACAAATATCGTAATCGCATTTTAAGAATTCGTTGGATTTTATTGAGAGATTAAAACAAACAAACATTAATAAAAGAAGTTTCATGAGTTTTGATGTCGTTTTCTTCTTTACCAGCGTTTGGTCCCACTCACTCTCAGATGGTTAAGAAATATTTAGATTCATTTTCTTTTGGGTTGCCAAAAGATGTTGAAGTATTTTTGCAACTTGTGGACTTCTGTTTGTCTCAGTCATATTTTACTTTTAATAATGAATTTTTTATTCAGATTGAAGGTTTAAGCTTGGGTTCCGCTTTCTCAAGTTTTAGGTAACATTTTCATGTAGATCTTTGAAATGAAATTTATCCCACACATTCTTGGAGATGACTTCGTTTGGCTAAAACTTGTTGACTCCATCCTATCACCAACACTATTCAATCTTTTTATGCTTGACCTACTTTATACAACACTCTCCCTCTCCCCCAGATACTCCATTATTAAATACATCCACACTCATTTAAACCAAATGCAATTAACATCTAATTAAACATTCAATTAACACCATACTCCAGGCACGATAGCTAGTATATATATATTATATTATATATATATATATATAATATATATAATATATATTTATTATATATGATATATTATATATAATATATATATTAATATATAATATTAATATAGTATATTAGGTCCTTTACTAACCAGTAGGATTAATAAAATTAGTATCGGATGGTTGGCAATGCTATTTCAGAAATATTTACCTACGCTAAGAGTGCCTTCTTTTATTGTTGTATGAAAAAAGAAGAATTAATTTACTTCTAGGCTCCGTTTTTGGCGGGAAGCCGGGGTTAGTCTCGGGAGGTTGCCATGCATGGGGCCACGGTATCCAACCCTACGGCTATTCGTTATTAAAAAAAAAAGTATCATGGCCTCTGACTTCACTGTACAAACATTAAGTAGATACATCAAATTTAAACTGAAATAAATTGCCTAAGCTTACTCTTATTTTATAAGTTTAAGTGTGAAGCCAAAAAAAAAATATATATATCAATTTCCTTTTACTTTTTAATATTTAATTAAATTATATTTGAAAATTCCCATTACAAAGAAAGTTTGTCTTTTTTCTGTTTCATAAATTTAGGATCAAAAAGTGTATTTCTTAGTTTTACCAACTTTACCAAGAAAACTTAAATTTTGTAGTTGTCCCACTGGTTAATAAAGTACCTATATATATATATATATATTATATATAATATATATACTTATATATATATATACTATTATATATATTATATTATACTATAGTTATATATATATTATTAAGTATATATAGTAATTGATTCACCAACATCGAGTGTGAACAAAAGAAGTGGATGGGTAAGCAAAGAGAGAGAAGAGCAAAAGGGAGAAGGAGAATCTGGTGGAGAACAGAGGATGAACAAGAGGGATAGGAGAAAACGATATTTCAGAAGAGGATATCCTCCTTCAATTTGAGACTTCAGAACTACTTAAAAAGAAAAAAATAATTTTCTTACGATTCGGATTTATTAAAAATTTGGCAAAAATCTTAAAACATCAAATTATTTTATTTGAAGATATGAGATGGTAGGAGGCTACTTATTTTCGACGACATTCTTTTCGTTTATTTTATGAAAGTCTTAATATAAAATTTTGAATATATCGCAATACTTAACATTTTAGAACATTCCACAATTTCTTTTTCGCTGGCTGTCAGGGCTTAAAACTTCTTTTAACATCACATTGTCTTTCGTGAATGTGTGGGTGTTTTATAGATTAAAAAACATGGCTCCATCAACACCACCTTGCAGCCTTGCGAGAAATGGTGATAAAAATGAATAACTTATAGTATATATATATATACTATATAATATATATATATATATATACTATATTATATATATATACTATATTATACTACTACTACCTACTTTATATTATCAGTATATTATATTAATACTATATATTATATAATAATACTATATGTTATTATTATCTATATTCCATTATCACCCCTCCCTTATTCCTCTCACCTCGGCCTAACTCCCGCCACTGCCACCAATAATAATAACCTCTTTATTATATATATATATATATATATACTATATATTATGTATACTTATATATATATATATACTATCATATATTTTATATACTTATATATATATATACTATAAATAGGCCAGCCTCCCCGGAAGCATCATGTTATGTAACTAAAAAATTCATCAAACAGCTTACAGGAAAAAAAAATGCATTTTTGAATATTAGCAAGCAACTTTATTCATAGGATGAACTTAAAAAAAAAAATTATTTTATTCTGATATTTATTCATTATCTTCCATATACAGTATAATTCTTAGATCTAGCAAGCTACGATTTGGATTGACCTTGAATCCCTTGCATTACTTCGAGAGCAAAATGTTGCCAAATTGTATTTTTAAGTTTACGCTTTGCGGAAAATGTTAAATGTTTTTCCTTTTTATATCCTTCTTTAGGGGTTCGAGCCGACGGAGGAACAGAGGGGGACAAATTCCCCCCCGTCGTCCCCGGCTAGGCGAGGGAAAACCCCGACTCTTGCCTCGTCTTGTTTCCCGTGGGATTGCTTTAGTTAAAAAAGAGAAAAATTCAACATTTGGCACTATTGCGTGCTCTCCCAGGT
>JABUQX010108675.1:60000-65000 GCA_015478945.1 Trachelipus rathkii | reverse complement strand
TATAGATATATAATATATATATATATATTATATATATATATATATATATAGGCCAGCCTCCCGAAAGCATCATGTATGTAACTAAAAAATTATAACAGCTACAGGAAAAAAAATAGCATTTTTGATTAGCAAGGCAAGTAATTTCATCGAGGAAACTTAAAAAAAATTTATTATTATTCTTATTTTTAATAACACCTTAAATACTAGTATAATCTTAGATCTAGCAAGCTTACGGTGTGATTAACCTTGAATCCCTGCATTACTTTACGAAGCAAGAATTGCCAAATAGTATTTTAAGTTTACGCTTTGGAGAAAATGTTATTTTTCTTTTTATATCCTTTTAGGGTTCGAGCCGACGGAGCGGAACAGTTAGGGGACCAAAAGCTCCCCCCCGTCGCATCCGACCCGTAGGCCGAAGAAACCCCGACTCTTGCCATCGTTTTTGTTTACCCGTGGGATTTGCCTTTAGTTAAAAAGAAAAATTCCAACATTTGGCACCTTGCGTGCTCAGTCGAGTACGCGATTTCTTCAAATTCTCAGAAAACGGTAATATCATAAAGTTTTCAACATTTTTACTATTTTAAATATTTTACTAAAAAGCGTTATTTTTATTTTATTTTTTTAAATTTCATGGATAAAAATGTCTCCTGATTAATAAAATGTCTTTTATTTTCTTGTAGCTGTTATATTTTTTTTGTTACGTCATGTTGCTTTCTGGAAGCTTGACCTATATTATATATATATATATATATAATATATATATCTATATATATATATATACTATATATACTATATATATAGTATATATATAATATATATTATATATAGTAATACTCTATATTATTTATATATATATATATACATATATTATCTATAGTGATATATATGTATATATAAAACTCTTTATATATAATATTATATAATATATATAATATATAATACTTATCATATACTATATATATATCTATCATATATATATATATAATATAGATAACTATAGATATATATATAATATAATAATAAGTATACTAATATAAATATAAATATAATTAATATAATAAAATATATAATAAAAAGAAAATATAATATAATAATTAAATAAATATAGAATAAACAATGTATAATAATATAATTGTATATATATTATATATAATATAAAATAAATAATACATAAAAAATCATATATAATACAATACATCATCATACATATACATAATACATAATCAATACAATAAAATATATACTAATATCTATACGTAAAATAATATATAAATATCATAATAAATAAATAAATATATAATGCTATAAAGAAATACATCTTATAATACCAATAAAAAATACTATCTAATACCCATAAAATAAAACTATATAAAATCAACTATAGAAATATTTTTTAGAGATCTATAAAGAATAATAAATAATTATATAAAATATATATAATAAATATACTAAATAAAATATAAATATATATCATAAATATAATATAATATATATAATACTATATATATAATAATATAAATAATAAAAATAGAATAAAAAAATATATAAAAAATACAAATATATATAAAAATTAATACTATATAAATATAATATATATATATATAAAAAATAATATATAAACAAATAAATATCAAAAAAAAAATATAAAATAAATATAATAATAAATTATAGCCATACATACGCTCACATAGCGCGAACATCACACATACAACATACCAACACACATACACACAACACAACCACTAAACATACTAATACATAAACTCTGCTCGTCGTCAACCGGCCGCATCACCATCCTCACCTCAGCCATAAACACACATATAAAAATATAAAAATATAAAAATATAATATATAAAATAATATAATATAGAATAAAAAATATAATAATATAATAAATATAATAAATAATAAAATAAATAACGCGAGGAATATAAACACTTTTCTACATATCAAATAATCACATATAAAAAAATATATAAAAATAAATAAAAAATATAAATATAAATATAAATAAATTGATAGTAAATAAAATATAAAAATATATATAAAAATAATAATAAAAATAAATAATAATATATATATATATATATATATATAAATAATATATAAATCATAATATTAATATATCATATAATTAAGAAACTATTTTACTTTTATCAGTAGATAAATGTATAATCCTATATGTCTGTTAAATTCCGAAGAATGCCTCGTCTGGTGGATTGGCGAAAGCTAAATTGAATGTAATTAATATAGTATTACGTACAGGTTATTTACCAAATGTGGGAAATAAAAATAAGATTTTATGATTGCCCAAGAGATATATTTTTAATATAAATATATAATAAATATAAAAAATATAATAGAAATAATTATATTATATAAAATAATAATATAATATATATATATATATTATATATATAATATATATTAATATAATATATATATATATATTAAAAATATATAATGAGATACATGAAGATATTTTTTATATCATAAATAATAGGTAATATCTGTGAATATTGACAATATATAATAAAAATATTACGTAAAAATAACAATTTTGTTACACACTTCCTGATGTAAATATATATTATATACTATATATAAAATATATATAATATATTATTGATATATAATTATTATTATAATAAAATAATATAATAATAAATAAAATAAATAAATAATATAAATATAAAATATAAATAATAATAATATATATATAAAAATTTTGAAAAATATCTAAAATAAAATATATAAAAAAAATAATAATAAATAATAAAAACTAAAACAAAACTTTGCTAAAAAAAATAAAAAAACCTATATATATATATAAACTATATATTATATCAGGGCGTTATTCATAGGGTAGGAAGGTAGCGTAGCTTCGCTACCCATATTTTAAGTCTGATTTAATAAAATAATTAAAATATGTTAAAGTAAATAAATATTACAAGTTTTATTTGAGTGAAATACGAAACTGATTTATAAAAATAAATTTAGATAAAGCAACTACTTTAATAATAACAATTTATAATAATTAAATTCATTTGAAAATTTTTACTTCCTACTCTGTTTAAGTAGTAAAATTCCAAGCCATGAGGCGTATATAGCTCTTCATATTTTCATATAATAATTAAAGGACTAGGCCAGCGTCATACATTGCTGACGAGCGAAAATACGGAAAATTCGCCGGCGTCCGAAATTTTTCGTTCCAACTGAGAATCGCCACGAATAAATTTGAAAAAAAGAATTTGGAATCTCTCTCCCTCTCTCTCCCTCTCTCCCTCTCTCCTCTCTCTCCTCTCTCTATTACTATATAATATATATATATATATATTATATTATATATATAATATATTATATATATATACTAATGTATATACTATATATATATATATATATATAATATATATGAATAAATTTCTCTTACTTGCAAAAGCATGGCAACAACAGTTTTTAGTTTGAAATCTTGCATTTGGTTATTGAAATTGTTAGGTTATTTAAATAAAAAAAATTTATTACATTTTTTTCATTGCATGTATTTACTTTAGTAATATAAAATAATTTAAGTAGCGTATAATGTAAGTAAGAGTAAATTTATATGAAAAATAGCTTTAAAAGGCTTATCTAAGCGAAAACAACTAATTTTTAAAAAATCTTGAAGGGCCTAGATTTCTTAATTTCAAATAAACATCAAATATATATATTCTGTTTATATATATATATATACTAATATTATATATATTATATATATATATATAATAACTATATATATATAACTGCCTACCCAATTATAATCTTCAAGGTCTACATCACTAATATATATATTTATATTATATATATATAATATATATATATATACATCATATTATATATATAATATATATATAGATACTATATATATATAACATATATAATATATTATATATATATATATATATATATATATATATATTATATATATATATATATAATATATATATATATAAAATTATATTTATAAAATTATATAATATAGAATGTTATATTTATAAGTTTACTATATATATATTTGTATAAACGATCCTCTATATATTGTTTATAATATAATATAATACTATATATATACTATATATAAGTGGCGACTTTTGGGGGTAGGCAGAGTAGGCAACGCCTACTTGCCTTAGTGAACCCAAAAAATATTAAAGTCAGCATATTATATAATATATAGTATATATAGATATATATATTATAGTATATATATATACTATATATATATATATATATATATATATATAGTATATTATTAATAGTATATATATAATATATATATTTAATATATATATATATATATACTATATATATATAAATAATATATTATATATACTATATATATATATATATATAGTATATATATATATTATATATATAATGATTTCCTTCGAAGGCCTATCTGTATAAGAGCCGCATCATTCTACTCGATTCCTTTTTTAAATTAGTAGCGATCTGTTGAACTTGTTTACTTCTCCGAGGCAAAAAAATAGTTGCCTTAATTCTCTAGGCTAGCAAACTTTGGATGTGCCTGACGACTCAGTTAGATTTTTTTTTAAATAATCCCCATTTAAACTGCATAGCAAGAATATAATAATAATATTATTAATAATATAATTATTATAATTAACTAATTAATAATTTTATGCTAACTTGATCATCTCTTATACCGACTTATTTAATTCATAATTTCATTTTAAAATCATTGACTCAACCAGAGTCTGAGAAAACGCGCTTGAGTCACAGACTCTTCCTCGTCTACTCTGTAGCATGCCTCTGCAGACCAGCAATAGCTCCATTTTCATGTTTTTAATGGGAATGATTTTGTGTGGAGTTTTAGTAGTAATACGATTTTCATATTATTTATTATATTAATTTATTACTGATTTTGTGTGTTTTTAATAAAATTGAGCTGTTAGTTTTATAAAAACGGGGATATTGGAATCGTATTCGATTTAAGTTTCATTAAA
>JABUQX010108675.1:30000-40000 GCA_015478945.1 Trachelipus rathkii | reverse complement strand
ATGATGGCCTTTAACAGGGGAGCCGGATGGCTAGATTTGGAGAGAAAGAGGTCAGAGCCAAGCAAATGGTGGGGGCGGGGAATAACCAAGGTGTGTGTCCTTCGTCGTAGAGAGAAATGCAGCACCTTTTGCAAAGGGATGTTAAGGAAATTAGGGAATGTTTATGAACTGTGTTTGTAGTTATGGCAGTATATTGGAATTCTGAAGGTAAATCTTCTGCAGAATCATGTGTTCAGAGGCAAGACGGTATTGGGGGTTTTTGGAAAGGAAAGATAAGTTGTACACATAATGTTCATTGTCTTCGAAAAGAGAGTGGCATAAAATTGCTTCACTTCAGGCTCTCACCTGGGGGGAGTGATCAGAAGCTGCCAGTAGAGATTCGATCGCTCATTTTGGATTGGATCTAATAGGTTGTGAGTAGAGTTGTGGAGGTCCCTGGCACATGCAAGGCGCATTAGTCCAGTTTTCGATCGGATTAGGGCAAGTAGAGGCGTAGCAAAGGGTATACGATCTGCGCCGCGCAAGATTTTGACGCGAAGATGACGTAATAGGTCAAGCGCGCGATGACAAGTTGTTTTTATCAGGTGTTTAATATGCGGTGCATATGTTAAATGGTCAAAATCTAGCAATGAGTCCCTCGAAAGTTTGACTCTGTGAAGTAACAAGGAATAACCATATAAAGTTAGGGTTTGCTGAAGATAGGTGCAGTTTCTTTCGATACCTATCTTTTTTCTTCAAAACACTGCTGAGGTTTTTGGTGGGAGAAAAAATGGAAGCGCATTTGGAAGCTACCCCATTGTGAAATATTCTCAGTAGCTAGTTGAAGTTGCCGTCAAGAAAAGTAGCCTGGGCCGCACCGGCTATAGTTATAATGCAATGTCATTGACATAAAGAGAAAAAAATTGACCCAGTCGCTGAAAGAAAGCAACAAAAAATTATCAATTAGAATCCGAGAGCAAATAGTATGTTAACAACTTAAAACTACTACCCTGTCGAAACGCTTTATTCATAGTAAGTGGCGTGGACAGAATAGAAGCACAGAACTGGATAGAGCTGTTTGACAGAAAGGCTATTGGAAAAATGAAAAGAGGGAGTTTGTGCCGCGAACCCAAGCGAATGGAGTTTAAGAGATCCCAGTTCTCCACGTTGTGTCGTAAGCTTTTTCAAGTAAAAAAATACACCAATAACCACCCACCAGTTTAGAAGGCTTCCCGGATGTCATGGTCTAGTTTAACCAAGGGGTCCGCAATCGAACGATTTTTGCGGAAAAAAAATTGAATTTGAGAAAGCTTGACGGCTCTCCAGAACAGGGAGTAAACGCGGCCAGAAACAATTTTCTCCATTAATTTGCAGGAGTGACAGCTCAGCGAAATGGCCTTGGTTGTCCTGGCCCACTTCGGATCTTTTCCAGTTTGGGATATAGCATTACAAAGCTGTTATCCATAATAGATGCAAAAGAAGATTCGCTTCACAGTGTGGATAAAAACCAGCAAAAATGCTGAGGCGAAGGATGGTCGCTACAGAGAATAATTGCGGGAAAATCGCAAGACCCAAAGCATCGTCCTTGCTTATTTGCCAATGCGGTTTGATACTCTGCAAGTGTAAAAAGACGGTTGTAGGTATGATCTTTCCCTTTCGCTGTTGAAAAGTTCTCGGTATGCGTGTCAGTTCTTCAGTTTTTTGAAAGGCTTCAGTGCGACGGGATTGAACTCGAATGCTTCCAAAAGCTATAACCTAGCGCATCCGCTAACAGCCACAGAAGCGTAGATCGTATCAGTTATATCAGGCCCATATAACGGAGGACTGTGAGTGAGGAGTTATTGGAGCAACGAGATATTTTCTGTGTAACTTCCACACTAAAGGAAGGGAGCTGTGGAGTTAACAGTCGATATGTAAGCTCGAAAATATTGTTTACGCGTTTGACGATTAATTCGCCGAGATCTCGCTGGGACTGGCTTTATAAATAATCATAGTTTGGGTGGTACGGGTCTTTTTGTATTGCCTGTAAGAGTTTCTTCTTCTCTCGGTTGGCTTGTGCGCACTCTTGGGACCCACCAAGGGTTTGCCGACCGCCTGCCTGAGAAGACTGCGATGCAAGCTTCCGCTGCCGAGATGACGACTTTCTGGAAAAAGCGAAAGGGCATCATCAACAGTTGGAAATCGGTTATTGAAAGGAGAAAGAGGGATAGCTGTGCCTAATGACAAAATTAGCCCACTCCGCTCGATCACTAGCAGCTGAGTTGGTTTGCATTGGGCTTGGAACAAGCTCATTTAAAGCTATTGGGTAATGATCGCCGAATAAATAATCAAAGCGGACACCAGGTATAGCGATCCATAAGGAACTGGAGCCATGGAAATTATCCATACAAGAAGAAGTAGGTGTGTATCTAAACGTTCGTTTAGGGAGTCCTGTGTATAAGGCATCAAATAGGGAAAAGGGGTTAGAAGATCTATAAGATCTTGGACTTAGACGAAGACAGAGTCGCCCCATAAGTGTGGCGGAGGTTGAAATCTCCTAGTTATATACACCGGAGTATGGAGGCTGTTTAAAAGATGCAGCTAAATCGACTTAAGTAATTCACTACTTGGAGCAAGTAGATTGAACATATAGAAAGGTCGATGACAAGTGAATTCGTGCCGCTACTGCATGAAGTTTGGTTTGGAAGGGAACTAGAATATGGACAGATTTGTAAATGAGTATTCCTGCACCTCCCTATCATTGTCACCTCTTTCTACAGAAGTTAACGGCGCTTTATATCGGATGTTGAAAGAAGTCACGATGAAATAGTCGAAGTTCCTGCAAAGCATATACACTTTGTGTAACATAATTTTTATTACTTGAACCAAGTTCTTACGAAATATTAGATTAATAGCCACGACAATTCCATTGAAGGAGAGTGGTCATGATGAGTTATGAATATTATGATATGGTCTTTTAGAGACAATTGTCTCTATGTGATTAGGGGTAGTTTTGGTGTGGTTCGGATGAGAGGGAAGGTTTGAAGAGTTGGTCTGCGAAGGAGGCAACAAATCTGGGGGTAAAAATAGTCTACAACCAGAGCTTTTATGTTTATGACCTCTTTTGGGAAAAGGAGTTTTTCTAAATGTAATTTGGGTGAAGATGCTTCACATGAATGCGAGCTAAGTTGATTAAACAAAGTCCAACTTGTTATGTGGGTTGGTTGTTAAATAGAATACATCATAATGATCATGTTACTAATGAAGCGGTACTAATATCCGCTGCAGCAGATCAGAAATGTGGGGGGGCATAGAGTTTTTCCATGGAAATGGGGAGGAAGGTGTCACCGGAAGGGTATCGTCTTTTTTCGTCTTTTTGAGAATGTGTTGGGGTTGCGATATCGATTTCCAATAAGGATTCGGACGGATTGGCAGGTCTGATACTGAGTTTTTTCCAGTACTTCATCTGAGGGTGATTTTTGGGAAATGGGCAGTTGATGGAAGAATGTGGGACTCTAAGATTCACTGTCTGCAGAGAAGGGGTACGCGTACCCCGGGGTACGCGAGATACTTGGGTAGCGCCAAAGAAGGTAGGCCTCACGATCAACTGGCGAGTGTATGATCTTGTATCAAGTGAGTGGATAAATTTATATATATATATATATATTATATATATATATATAATAATATATATCTTATATATATATATAATAAT
This sequence comes from Trachelipus rathkii, assembly GCA_015478945.1. Lineage (NCBI taxonomy): Eukaryota > Metazoa > Arthropoda > Malacostraca > Isopoda > Trachelipodidae > Trachelipus > Trachelipus rathkii. The sequence goes on along the minus strand of JABUQX010108675.1, from coordinate 36,327 downwards.
ATTATATATAATATACTATATATATTATATATATATTAAGTATATATATATATAATATATAAAAATATATATTAACGTCGCGGGCAAATTTAATGCACCATCACCCGTAAATATAATTTAAACACTTTCATATTGGGAAATGTAGGGCTACGGGTTGTTTTATTTTGGTTCATACCTAACCTACGGAGTGTTTGCACAGGGTTATAATAAATAAACAGTTTAGGGAAGTTAAATGACAAATAAAGAAACAAAAAAATATGGTATGATGGTTTTATTATCAACAACAATATTCTACAAATTACCATGTGAAAATGCAGCATAAAGGTGTCTAATAATGGGTTGTACCGCCTCTGCCCTTCCAACTCCTCCCAGCGATTCGGGCATTGATGAAATGATCTGGAAATGGTCCCTCCTGCGGAATTGTGTCAATAGCGTTTGCGAAGCTCCTGAGTGTGGACAGGAAGCGATGTTCACGGCTCGAACACGCCTACCCAACAAATCCCAGAAACATGTTCAGTGGGATTCATGTCCGGGCTCCTTGCAGAAATGGCCAGAAGTCTGATCCCTACCTGTTGTAGGTACCGTTGGACGACCCTGTGCAGTGTGCTGTGTGGCGTTGCCATGGAGTAACAAAAAATGGACGGCAATGAAGGACGCGAAAGGCACTATATACTCCTTGGAGATGTCTTCCGCATACATGTTATCCCGTTAGCGTTCCTCTGCTCTCACGATATGCAATGCGTGCGAGCACCCAAAAATGCCTACACCACACCATCACAGAGTCATCCTCCAAAAAGGAATCCCTTGGGAGATACGCCAAGCAGGAAAATAATTGCTCACCGCACGTCTTCCAATTTGCTGACGTCCATGCTGGTCCATGTATGTGAACCCGTACTCATCTGTGAGTGTCCCGCTAATCTCCAACGCTTGTGAAAAATGAAATCGCAAACCGATGCTCCCTGATCAGAAGGGGCGATTGGCAGACCATTTTTTTGTTTTTTTTTTTTTTTTTTTTTTTTTTTTTTTTTTTTTTTTTTTTTTTTTTTTTTTTTTTTTTTTTTTTTTTTTTTTTTGTTTTTTTTTTTTTTTTTTTTTTTTTTTTTTTTTTTTTTTTTTTTTTTTTTTTTTTTTTTTTTTTTGGGTTAATCGTCTCCACGTTCATTCTGTCGTCATCTCACTGTACGCTGGAAAATGGGCACACCGTCCTGACCTCAGGGTCTGTGTTGTAGTATCGTAGTGTGGAATCAGATTAAGTAGTGGGCTTCGTAGGTTATTATACGAGGCACGGATGATGGATTTTGTACGCTTGTTTTGAAAGATCACGAAGCAGCTGCCAGGAACGGAGGAATCTGTCATCTCTCTCGGAACGTTGCCCTCGGGCGACCCTGACGCATGTCATCACGGTTTGCTGCATCTCCCTGACCGACGAGGTCGACTGACCGTCGATTGTTTAACCGAGTTGCTGAGCCCCTCCTCTTTAACGAATGGCCTCTTCCGACAGTGTGTAAACTCCTATGGCACGTTCCTTTTCTCTGACGATGTCTTTCCATTGTGACAGTCTTTGTCAAGCTACGACTTACAACATAGGGTTTGTTCGTTTAGTTGTTGGTGTCTTGCACTGTTCTCCCTATGAACGCACTTCGGGATTTCGAATTTGGTTGGTTGTTCTGTAATGCCATTAGTTTCATACACGGTGTAATTACATACGGTATACACTCCGAAGTTTAGGTATGACCCAAATAAAACCAAACCCTAGCTCTACATTTCCAAAATGAAAGAGTTTACATTATATTTACGGTTGATGCATAAATTTGTTCGCGAGTTTATATATATATAATATATATATAGTATATATATAATAATATATATTATAAATATAATATATATATAATATATATATACTTATAATATAATATTATATAATATATATATATATAATATATATTTTATATATATATATATACTATATATATAATACTATATAATATATATATAATAATATAAAAAATAAATAATATATAAACTTATATATAAATATATAATAATATATATAATATATTAATATATATATAATAATATATATAATATATACATTATAAATATAGTATATATATATATATATATATATATATATTATATATATAATAATATATATATATATTTATATATATATATTATATAATATTAATATATAATAATTATATCATAATATACTACAGGCCTATAGGGGTACAACTTAGAATTATTTTCGTCTTAGGGTACGCGATCAAAAAGTTTGGAGACCACTGCTTAGATCTCTCTTCATGCCTCCAACAGACCCAGAACGCTTAAAGCGTTTGCAACGTTTTACATTGAACAGTTTTCCATTAACCTCTCGGAAGTGCAGGAAGCATTAGAAAGAGAATGGGTCATCACATCAAGCTTCGCATTTGGGTTATATATATATATATTATATATATATATTTATATATATATATATTATATATATATATATATATATATATATATATAATATATATATATATATATATATTATATATATATATATATATATATATATATATATATATATATAATACATTATATATATAATTATATATATATAATTATATATATATATATATATATTATATATATATATATATATATACATATATCTATATATATATATATATATATATATATATATATATATATATATATGAGAATGTATTATTTTCTCTGTGATTTAAACAAAAAATTTTAATAATTATATTTTATTTTAAAAAAAATTTGATTTGAAAACATTAATTACTAAATTTATCAGAATTTTAAATTTATAAATACTAAATGAATTTTTTAATATTCATAAATTATAGTAAATTTTATTAAATATTTAATTTTAAATTTGGATAAACCTTAATATGAAAATTGAAGGCAGAAATTTAATATCAAAATATTTCAGCAAAGTGGAAATCCTCTAATTAAATATTCCGAAAGGAAAAAATAAATTAAAAACAAAAATAAAATATAAAAAATAATAAAAATAAAATAAAAAAAATAAAATAAAAAAAATAATAAAAAAAAATTTCAGTATTTTTTTTATTTTTTATTTTTTTTATTTTATTTTTTAAAGAACAAGAAAGTGTTTGAAGTTGATATTTATCGAAAATTCTTGGAAACTTTATTTACATCTCACGCTATTGCCCATAAATAAATTGTTTTCATCTCTGTCGTATCATTTGTTCTGCCCTGTGTCGTCTATCTGTCAGTTTATATATATATTATATATATATATAATATATTATATATATATTTAATATATATATTATATATATATATAAATATATATATATATATATATATAATATGATATTATATAGTATGTGTGTGTGTGTGTGTGTAGGTGTGTGTGTGTGTGTGTGTGTGCGTGTGTGGATGTGATAAGGTAGGAAGTAAGAATCTTAACAGTGAATGGTGGAATGAAGAGGTGATGCAAGTGGTTAAAAATAAAAAAGAGACGTGATTGAAAGGGAGGAGGTAATGTTTAGGGTGAAAAAGTTGATAAATGGTATATCTGTAGGCATAGATGGAATTACCAATGAAATGATTAAGAATGGAGGCGAGATGGTGATTGAATAAATTTGGAAGTTGTGTAATAAAGCGTTTATGGAGGGATAGTTCCGAGAATTGACAGGATGAGCATTAATAGTGTCCTTACATAATGGCAAGGGAGATAAGGGAAACTAGGAAAAATAAGGGAATTATTTTATTGAGTTTTCTAGGGAAGATATATGCTGGTATTTTGGTTGAAATAGTACGTCGATTGACAAGGAACTGTTTGGTGAGGAACAAGATGCATTTAGAAGTGGTAGAGGATGTGTGGATCAAATTTTTACATTGAAACAAGTGATTGAGAAAATGAAAGAGAAGAAGAATAACTTGTATTTAAGTTTTATGGACTTGAAACAGGCATATGACAGGGTAATAGGGATGCTCTCTGTAAGGTGTTAGAGATATATGATGTTGGTGGTAGGCTTGTGAATGGAATCAAAAGTATGTATGACGATAGTGAAGCGTGTGTAAGAATAAATGGAGTTGAAAGTGATTGGTTTAATATTAATAGCGGAGTGAAGCAGGGATGTGTTATGTCTCCTTGGTTATTCAATTTGTAGAATTAGAGGTAGGGGTGGCAGGGGAAGGTGTTAGAATGATGGAGAATGGAAGAGAGTAGAGGGTGCCCTACCTATTATATGCGGATGATTTGGTTTTGTGCGGTGAATCTGAAGAGAGTTTGAGAGGATTGGTAGCAAGTGTTTGGCAGGGTGTGTAAAAAGAGGGGTTTGAAAGTAAATGCAGATAAGTGTAAGGTTATGGTAGTGAGTAAATAGAGTCCGCGGTCTGAGGTGATGTTAGATGGTGAGCAACTGGGGTAAGTATATGAGTTTAAATATTTAGGATACATGTTGATGAAAAGTAAACAGATGAGCAAAATGTAATGAGGAAGTTGAGTGTTATTGAGAGGTGCTGGTGCACATTAAACCTTAAGTAGATGTGAAGGACTAGATTCGAGCGTGATAGGGTTTGGGATGAGGTATGTTGATGTTCTTACCGGTGGTTAATGTATGGTAGTGAATGCTATGAGCCTGGAATAAAAGGCATAGATCAAAGGTACTAAGTACAAAGGCATTCAGGTGACAAGGATAATCAAAGGGATGTGTTAGATGTTAGAAGAATTGAAAAATGAGGATGAACGCATTAGAGAGTTGTGTGGTGTAAAAAAAGTCGTAAATGAAGAATAAACGAACAGTACATTGAGATGGTTGCCTCACATTGAAAATACATGGATGATAAGTCCGCTTTGGTTAAGAGATATATAATTTTTTGAGTGTGGCTGGAAATAGACTGGCTGGGAGACCGAAAAAAAAGTGATTGTCGTCAGTAAATATTAGTTCCAGTAAATATTATCTTATTCCTCTCCTTGCAGGCATTATGTCTGAAGAGAGCATTGTGACTTTGGCAGAGGAGCGAGAGACACGGTGCATAATAATACAGTAAATGCCGTGGGTTCTGTGAAGGGTATGTTGTACGCTTGAACAGGAGATATCCCACATGATGAATACCACAGTTAGGGTACGTCGTAGTCTACGTGAAACACTTAGGGGTGAATAATTTCTAACTGCGACGAATTCTCCCTTAAGGGTATAAAGGGGGCCTTTCTTTGCAGGTCCTGTCTATGTTTTTCTACCTCACTTCTCTTCCGGGTGTATCTAATACCACCTCATCACACATAGAACTGGGGATAGGAGGTAGATAATATATATATATATACATATCTATATATATATATATATATATATATATATATATTATATATATATAATATATATATTTATATTATTATATATATATATATAAATATATATATTATATTATCTATCGTTATATATATATAATATAGATATATATTATATATATATATATATATATATATTATATATATATATATATATATATATATATTTACATTTTGATTGTTTTCTCTTATATAATATATTATATAATAAAATTATGTTACATTAAATTGATATATAATATATATATATCATATATATTTTATATATTATATATATATATATATATATATAATATATATATATATAATTATATATATATATATATAATTATACTATAAATGAATTCGATAAGGAATATTTGATTGAGACCTTAATCTGCTAATGGATTACTCTGAAGAGACTGAATTTTGTTACAAAAATACAAATGTATTAAATGATCACATTTACGTTTTTTTAAAGTTATGAGAATCTTTTATTAAATATCAGTATATGATTACTTCTGGAATTAAGGATATTTTATTGTGGTAATAACGTTTTATATAAAGTAATTTGATAAACTAAAGCGATGCAACGTAAATCATTACAAAATAATAACTAATTGTATTTTAAAAAATGAGTGGGTTTAATTTATAAATACTGTATAAAGATATCATCTCATCTATATATATATATATATAATATATATATATAGACTTGCTTGTATATCCACATGCATGTTTTAGCTGTTATGCTTATGTCTAGATAAATTATATTAATGCTTATGTTTTCATCAGTTTTATCTACCTGGGGGCAAGAATTAAAACTCAACTGCGAACACGTTGGTGGCGCTGGTTTGGGATAGCCGACCTTAAAGTTCGAATATATATATATATATATATATATATATATATATATTATATATATATATATATATAATATATATATATATATATATATATATAATATGTATATAGTAAAATATATATATATATATATATATATATATATTATA
>JABUQX010108675.1:17500-25000 GCA_015478945.1 Trachelipus rathkii | reverse complement strand
CGAGTTGCTTTGCAGCTGAGGATCCAATATGTATATATATATATATATATATATATATATATATATATATATATATATATATATATATATATATATATATATATATATAAATATATATATATATATCTAATATATATATATTTATATATATATATATATATATATATATACATATAGCAATAGCCAGCCAATAATAACTTAACCACCAATAATAATAATAACTGTATATAATAATAAAAAAGATAATAGTAATGTAAATATATATATATATGTATCATATATGTATGTAATAATATATATATATATATATAACATATATATGTATGTATATATAATATGTAATAATAACATAGCATAATAACAACGTAATAACCATGTAGCCTGTATTTATATACAACTGTAGCAACGTATATGTATATGTATCAATAGCCAATATGTATGTATATAATATATAAATATTTAATATATAACAACAACAACCAACAACAGCCAATAATAATATGAATAATATAATAATAATGTAAATTATATATAGCTAACAATAATAATAATAGCATAATAATAGCCAACAATAAAATTATATAGCCTTAATAATAATAATAATATATATGTATATATATATATATATATATATATGTTGGTGTGTGTGCGTGTATGTGTAAGTGCATATGCGAAGATGAGTTTATAGTTGAAAGGAATAAATTTCACGCCTTTCCGCCATCCATATTTGGCGAGCAGGTGCAAACAAAGAAAGGGAACTCTAATAGGAATTCTTGAAGTGGTATACAAGTAAATACTTCAAAAATTTCTTTAGTTAAAAAAAGGGTAAAGAAAAAAATATATTTTTTAAATGAAAAACATAAGAGTATATTAAAATTATTATTACTATTATTTTTATTATTATTATATTATTATTACTACTATTTTTTTTCCTTTTAGAGGAGTAGAGAGTGTTGTTGTTTAACAATGTATTTTAATTGCATTTTTTATGAAAATTGAAGTATAATTTGTTTTTAATGAGATATGTTTTTAAATTATATTTTAATGAGCTCACTTACAGGTGAGAAATAATGCTATGCACTTTAAAAAAATATATAAATAAAATTATTTGTAAAAATAATAATTTAAAATTCATATATATATATATATATATATATATATATATATATATATATATATATATATATATATATATATATACTATATATATACGTGTATATATATATATATATATATATATATATATATATATATATATATATATAACCACATATACTATATATATATATACTCATATATATCCCTATATATATAATAACCTTAATAATATATATATATATACTCTTTCTCTTATAACAATATATATATATATATATACTATATATATATATATATAACTATAATTATATATATATATATATATATATATATATATATATATATATATAACACTATATATACTTCTTTATATATATATATATATATATATATATATACTATATAGTATATATATATATAAATTTTACTTTTAATTTTTTAATGCAGCTCTATGTTTTTTGTTTTTTTTGCGTGTGTATGTGTGAAAGGTGGGGAAGCTTGATTGTACGAATGACAAGACTGTGTAGACGTGGGGTTGTGGGTGGTTGTGGGCGTTGGGTCTGCAGTGACTTTGCCAACTTTTGCGTCTTATACGCTAACTACGAATTTGTGGAGTATCACATTTCTAGCTCTCACCCTAGCCTCTTACTTCTATCGGAGAACCAACTATCCAGGAATTCTTTCTCTAATAAACTTAACGTCTCTAACCACAACTTTTTTCACAATTTTTTCCTCAAAGCGGAGTCTGAGCCTATATAAGCATGAACACTCCCGTACCACGTCCCGAAAACCTCGGGACTACTAACTTGATAAGCTATGACGTAGGATCTTCCTTACTAATACTACCAATATCTTGTGTTTCTGCTTCTGCCCTCCTAATAAAACAGATTTTCCAGCTCTTTCTAAGTATCTTACCAACTCTCACGAGAGTGTTACATCTTCTCATCCAAATTATGAGATCCTCTACTTAGTGGATTTCAACGTACACCGCTCTGAGTGGTTGTGTTCTTCTCATTCTGATATAGGTGGGAAAGGAGGGCATGAACAGTTGATTAAGGAACTTACACACACTTACACACAATTCTTGAACACTCTTGATTTATTATGACTTTGAAAACACTTCGGTGATTGCTGAAAAAGTAGGGGTCGTAATCTTCGAGGGAATAGGAAGGTTCATTCCATCTTCCACTAAATCTTTTTCACCTCATAATTTGTGGTTCAGGATAGACACAATGCCTATCGGAAATTGTAAAAACTCTACCTCTTCTATCATTTTTGCTAATTTCGTTCAATTCGCAATCGTTGCACCGATATTATTCGTCAGGCTAAGCGTGCTTTGACCAAAAGAAAGTGAGCTAACCTCCTTGGATTTTCTACTGATAAAAATTTCTAGGTTCTTGCGAAACTTCTGTAAATCTGCCTTTTCTCCTCCAACTGTAGGTAACACTCGTTCTGAAAGGGATAATCTCTTCGGCCTCATCTTTTCATCTAATTCCTCCACCCTGGACGATTCTGGCAACCCACCTCCTACCACTCCACTCAGGTCTCCCATGGATTAGCTTGTGATTACACATGATCGAGTGCATGAGATTCTGAGATCTATGAACTTTAGGAAGGGAAGCGGCCCGGACGGCAATCCTCCTCGTGCTCTGAGGAAGTGTGCTTCCGAGCTTGCCGCCTGTCCTCGTTTTGCTCTTCTCTCTTTGCTTAAAACCCATTAACGGCCAATGTCCCATTTTTGGGACGCAACTTTATACATGCTTGAAATTAATTTAGCCTAAAAATTTAATACTTTTTTGTTTTCAGAAGCAAGACTATAACCCATTTCAAGTATTCAGCACAAAATAATTATATATTTTTAAGTATCTTTGAAATTATGTGTCACTAAAGTTGCCTAATTTTCGTTTAAAGCACAATCAGTTACGTATATGCTCCCAATACGCTACTTACAGTGACAAGGTTTGGTTTTGTTATGTTATTCTGTTCATTGGTCATAAAGGAACACGAAGATTCCGTAAAAGAACCAAAAAAATTTCTACGTAAGTAATATAGCCATTTTTTTGGCCGTCCCATTTTTGGGACATTGGCAAATATTCATGAAAGTAACCAAATCAGCCAATTTTGATAAATTTGTCTTTATCTCTATCATTATATATATATATATATATATATATATATATATCTAAATATATATATATATATATATATATATATATATATATATATATATATATATATATATATATATATATATATATATATAGAGAGAGAGAGAGGAAGAGAGAGAGAGAATTTTGCTAAGACTCTTTTTTGTTTTGTTTCTTAGTTGCGTTTTTAATCTTTCATATATATATATATAACATATATATATATATTTATATTTTTATCTATCTCTTATATATATATATATATATATATATATATATATATATATATATATATATATATATATATAAACCGTAGCTCAATCGGTAGAGCAACAGAATCGCATGGCAAAGACCCGGGTTCGATCCCTAGTCCGGATCCTAGTTAGAAATTACTTAGAATAGGGCTATGCCTGTGTGGTGTTATAAAGAGTTTGTTGAGAGGAGAGAGACCGTCCGCCCAGGCGGACGATGTCAATGACGCCTCTCTCAAACGAAGGCAAACAACACTCCTTCCGCGTAGGCGGGCAGTCGAAGATAGCTGCTGGACAGCTGCTGGACAGCTGCTGCCCGCGTACGTGGGGTAGAGGTATGTGAATATCCTGTGTGCGGTGTCCTTCTCTCTGCATCATCAGGGCGGAGTGGGGACTACTGCACGTATCCCAATGTCACGCGTCTCTCTGCTTTCAAGAGTGGTCCAGAGCCAAGAATGTGAAGTAGTGACGGGATAGGAAGCCCTCTAATTACACCTCTGCCGCTGCTTTGGCGGTTCGAGGATTGCCTCTCCAGGCAAAGTTCGAGCTACATGCTGCACCCGCGAATTGGGCGGCGTCAACATGTGTCTCCCTCGCCCGTCTTTTCGAAGGCATCCAACAGGGATTCGGGTGTCGAAGGCATACTGTCACGTCTCCTCTACGGGACATAACGAACTCTCGACTTGGAAATGTAAGCTGCAGCGAAGGAAATCGCCTCTGCTAGGGCGGTTTTCCTGACCTAAAGCCGAAAACTGAAATCAGACTTCAGTCACGGAGAGAATGCAGCCGCTGGAATCGAGCTTTTCCTGGGTCGAGATGGATTTTTCCGCCTTTTGACGAAAAATGAGACTTTTCGTTTGACTCGCTTCTTGGGAACATAGGTTTCCACTCGGGTGGAGGCTCGGGAGGCAGTAACTCAGCCGCCTAAAAATATTTCCGAGGAGACCTGACTCCGAGATAAACCTTTTCACCGAGTGACATGTTGGCCCTTCCAGACGAGAGAGAGACCGTTCGCTCAGGCGGACGATGTCAATGACGCCTCTCGAACGCAGGCAAACCACAACACTTCATAACACATATTTTTGAAAGGAAGAGTAAGTGAAGAAATCAGGTTCGACGCAGGAAATCATTTGGTAAAGCCTATAGAAACCCCAACGACGTTGAGCTTACTGTGGAAAATACAAACCAGATATGCTGTAGATGCAATGTTCCACTTCACGATGTGTTTTCAGAAACATTCATACGAAATATATATATATATATATATATATATATATATATATATATATATATATATATATATATATATATATATATATATATATATATATATATATATATATATAACACTGCCATTATATATATATACGTTATACATAAGCATTTCATATTTTATTCATTACTTTGAGGAAAATAAAACAATTCTGAATAATGTACATGTTTTATTTCCTTATGAGTATTTTCATGAATAGCGGCCAATGTCCCAAAAATGGGACGGTCGTTTTTGGGTACAAGCCCTATGAGAATTTTAATGAAATTAACGGAGCAGTCATCTAAGGCCTATAGAAGTTAAGAACAAGTGTCATATCATTAAAAAAAACAACAGCCGAATTATGGCCGTTAATGGGTTAATTCTAACACTTCCATCAGGGCCGATCCTAAAGAAGGTTAGCCACTCTGATCCTTCCAGCTTACATCTTTCAGCGCTCATTTTTATTATGTATAAAATCTTTGAAACTATCCTCAACCTTGATTTCCTGGATCATCTGGCATCTCAATCCCTATTTTCAGATCAATAGTATGGCTTTCGATGTTCGAGGTCAACTGGTGATATTCTTTCCTGCCTCACTGATTTATGGTCTTCCTTTTGGGACTTTCGGGAGTCTTGTGTGGTGACGCTTAACGTATTGAAAGTCTTTGACAAGGTATGGCATGTGTTGCTACTCTCTAAGCTCCCTTCCTTTGGGTTTTCTCCTCACCTATGCTCATTTATGGCTAGTTTTCTCCCAGTCGTTCCATTTTGGCTGTTATTGATAGGCAACTTCTTCCTCCCTTGTCAATAGTGGTGTTCCTCAGGGTTTTGTCTTATTATCTACTATATTCTTACTTTCCATTAATGATCTAGATGTATTCATTCACATGCTGATGTCTTGACCCTTCATTCCTCAACTCAATTCAAATTTGCCACTAGGTTGCATCTCGACTTCTGTTCTTGCCGATCTGGATGAGATTTCCCGGTAGGGTCATCTCAACCTTAAAACTTATAATAATAAATATATATATATATATATATATATATATATATATATATACTATATGATCAAACTTTAAAAGCCATCTTAAACATTCTTTATATGCTCTTTGCTGCTGCTGCATATATATAAGAAGAGGTTTCTATGTGTCCGGTGGTGGACAATAGGAGATGAGGAAACCCAAATGGAAAGGATCTGATGGAGTTAAGGAGAATTTATAACGGCCAAAAGAAAGACGAACGAAACATAGTTTAACGCATGATATGATCACTTCCGAGAAGAGTACTTCTTGGAAGATTCCAATAAGGATTGCAATTAATACTGAACAATGCAAATAATGTGCAGAGGTTCCCCACGTTCCTGACTGATATCACCCTGATTATTTTGATACTGAATTGGGTGATAAATTATAAGTTCTAAATATATATATAAAACATATAGATGAAAAACATAAACGTTTTTATTAAAGCAACGAAACAAAAAAAAAATATATATGTATAATATGCATCCTTTCACTCACAGTGGACATATCAAGGACTTACACACCCGCCCACAGATAATACAGACGAACGAACGAAACCAAAAGCTCAGCATAAAGAAATGAGAAAATATATCCCATATACTGGATACTAATATAGATATAATATAATAATAATATGGATATAATACTAATATAATATATTATAATTTGAATATAATATATATTACATATATATATATATATTATATATATATATATATATATATATATATATATATATATAGATTAATAATATATATATATAGATATAAATATTATATATATATATATATATAATAATAATATTTATGTTGCTTATATATAATAATAATATAGTAACATATAATAATAATATATATATACATAGATATGCATTAAATTCTTTGTAAACTTTATGTAAATTTTCATAAGTTGCAAATATAGCTATATATATATATATATATAGATATAATATATATATATATATATATCTATCATATATATATGTATATATATGTATATAATATAATAATAATATATATACTAATTTTTGCGGAAGTAAAGGATAGCTACTTTAAAAATAGAGTACATCCTATAAATGTAATAACCTATATAATATATAAAAATAGGTAATCTATAAATCTCTTTATTGATATGATCTTATTATATTCTACAGTATTTTTTTTATTACTTTTAAATAATTTATTTTTGTTTGAAAGTCAATATTTGTTCTTTCAGGCCACCATTATTATATTTATATTATAATTCTATATGCATTCTAGTTTTCTCTTTTGTATTTGTTCATTTCAGTTTTCTTTTTCTTTTGCTTCTCAAATTGTTGGTATATATATAAATATATATATATATATATATATATATATATATATATATATATATACTATACTACTGTATACTATACTATATATATAACAACAACATATGCTGCTGCTGTATATATATATATATGCTACATATATATATATATATATATATACTTGCTATTGCTATGCTATGTAATAACCAACTGTATATATGTAATAATGTAATATATGTATGTATATATATATATATATATATATATATATATATAATATAATTCATATAATATATATATATATATATATATATATATAATATGTAATATATATATATAATAATATGTATATATATATATGTATATATGTATATATAAGATATATGTAATAATAATAATATGTATATGTAATAATAATATATATGTATAATATATATAT